>CAJUYI010002801.1:0-27994 GCA_910591695.1 Galerucella pusilla | reverse complement strand
GTCAGTAATGGAAGGTGTTGAGCGCGTTGACAAAGCTTGGAGTAGGGGAGGGGCTAGTTAATCTAGTAGATGACTACCTGATGGGGCGTGCGATAGTAGACACTAGGGGGAGAAGGTATGGGACGGAGATTGGAGTGCCCCAGTGCTCGGTTCTGGGACCGACGCTTTGGAACTGTGTGTTTGATGAAGTTTGTGGAATAGCATGTGAAGAGGGATGTGAGATTACGGTGTATGCGGACGATGATGATGTCTGGTATGTACGGCAAAAAGAAGGGGTTGGAGATAGAAAGAAAGGCGGAGAGGATGTGTAGGAAGATTGTGGACTGAAAGTGGCTGAGGATAAGACGGTGGGGCTACTGGTGGAGGGGCGGAGCAAGGCAAGGGAGGTGGGAGTAATGGTGAAGGTTAAGAAAATTCGGCTGGAGGAAGCGGTGAAATATCTTGGGGTGTGGTTGGATAGCCATTTATCCTTCAAAACCCATATGTTGAAGGCTGCACAGAAGGCAAAAGTAAGGGCAGCGTGGCTGGGAAGATTGATGGGTAATGTGAAAGGACCGGGAGAACAGAAGAGAAGGATAATTGGTAGGATGGTAGAGCAGAGTATGCTGTATGGCGCGGAAGTGTGGGTGAGAAAGCAGGGGTGAATGCGAGGGTTGGACCACTCCTGCGGGCGCAGAGAGGAATACTTCTGAGGATGGTGCAGGCGTACAGGACAGTGGGTGAACTGGCAGTAGCAGTGCTGTCACGGTCCTATCCAATGGACTTGATGGCTAGAGCCAGACAGAAACGCTGGATGGGTGCGAACAGAGAGTACAGGAATGGATAGATGAAGAAATGGAGAGAAGGTGGGATGAGTATGAGGGCGCGCTAAAAGGAGCGATTGGGAGCAGGAGAAATTGGGTGGACCGGAAATTCGGAGAGGTGAACTACTCCTTGACGCAGGTGATCACAGGGCATGGGTCGAGAGTGGGTTTCCTCTACAAGATTGGGAAAGGAGAAACTGGACTGTGCGAGAGATGTGAAGTGGAGGATGATGTGAGACATGTGTTTAGATGTTGGAAGAACGAGGAAGTTTTGAAGAAGTTAGAAAATAAACTGAGAGAGGCGGTGTATTGGGAAAATATGGTGGGGGAAAATATGTTTAGTGGCGAGGAGGAATGGATGGAGATAAGTGGCGTAGTAGAGAGCATGATTAGGGAAAGATAAGGACTCGTTATGGCATGAGAAAGGTAGAAGTGATAGAAGGGAGAAGATGACGGAGAGTGTGTGAGGGACCGCCACCCGTCTTGAAGTATGCTAGGGTAGTGATTCTAAGGCGGAGTAACGGCGAGTTTGAGGTGGGTTTAGTTGGTTGGCATTCCCGTGGGGATAAGTCCAACACTGTCTGGGTACTGGTTAAGGACTGATTATTACGATCTTAAAGAAAAACGTCCTCCTGTTTGGTCCAAAAGCTAAGTAATGGCATAAAATGAGAATTCAAGTGTGTGTCAACAGTCCCTATTTAGGAATGTTCATATATGTATTAAAATTTGTCTTCTCATATAGCAAAAAAGTTTGTAATATGGAAGGGAGAATTGTTGTGTCCTTTCATTAGACTTGTTGATATTAATATTAAAATGAAATATGTCATGGAGAACCGTCAAAAAAATATGAAATGATGATGGTATATTATACACCAAGGTGGTAAAGACTATTATTATTGACCGAGTGGAATAAGGTGCGATGCTTATACAGGGTAGTGAGAAAGTCTGGCTTTCTTTGGAAATAATAAACATATAATTATCAAATCTTAGGGTTATGAACAGTATATTGTATCCTTTGTTTCCAAGAGGAAATGCTATAAAGCCGCATATAGCCCCAAAATTTGATAATCCTATGTTAATTCTTTTCAATGGAAATGACTTTATCGCTACCCTGTCTCCACCACACCGCACATTTTTTGCCACTAGCCAAATTTCAGACAAAATTTAAAAATAATTGAAATTATACACTATTGAAATGCTAGAATATTACAACGGTATTGCGCTCACAACACCTTGAGTGTGAGAGCTATATTCATACACCACAGCGCTCACAAACGCACCACGAAAAGCGTTCACCCCATTGTCCGACTGACAAGTACACTGTCTGTATTCGCTCAATAGATCATGAATGTACTCCTTATGTCATTAGTCATTTCTGGTTGAGCACAAAAACGTTAAAGACAATCTTCTGGGTATACAAAATTGTGAACTTCACAGCTAGTAGTAGAAGAATGTCCATTTATTAAAAGATGGTAATCATTCAGTTATCATTCTCTTCTTGTCAATAGATTTCTCACTACTTCTTTTTTCTGTAGTAGGTATGTCTGTATTTTTGAGTTTTATGCACAGTTATAGTGTATTGGTAGTCTTGAGTTTGCTAACTGGTTTAGTGGAAGAGCAAATTCTTGATTCATTCGAAAAAGTTGAACATTATTAACACTTTCGTATGGCTTGTTTCGAGTGGGTTTATTCCATTCGAATAATTGTTTCCGTGTACAAAAAGTGTAAATTTACATAACCTAGATTGAAAATATTTGTGTTTGGTATTTCATTAATTTGAATAATAAATGATATAATCAGTTATAATATGGCAGGTTTTGATGATTTAAATTCATAAACGCATAAACATATTGGATACTCATCTCCCTGCTCCAACAATAATCTGTAACTTAAACTCCCCTTTTTCAACAACAAACAATAATAAAGGAAAAACTTGATGCAGTGGTTGGTATATTCTTTGCTTAGAACTATTAGAGCTGCATATATTTGCTTCTCAAATGTCACAAGTGACAAGACCATACGACTATGCGGTGTTGCCGGCTGATAAATTCTTCGTGTACGAACGTTTATTCGAACGGTGTTTAAAAATACACATTTAGCACCGTATACGAAAAAATTCATGTGGAAATAGCCGTACTTGTATAATATTCGTGTGAACTCGAAAATCGCAACCCTGCTCCTTCCCTGTGAACCTTCGGAGCTCGAGGGTGTGTAATAATTTACACCATTTCCAAAAACCCTCATCATGAGTAATATCATCATAAAAATTGTTTATGATCGTTAAAATGAAAATCAACATAACAGGAAAATGGGGTTAAAACCACTGGGTCATAAAAATATAAGAAACCAGTGTTGTATTTTTTTTGACGTCCAAATTTGGTCGTTCAGTTGTACAAAGAAACTTTTTCGTTGAACCAAAGATCAGCGTGATCAAACCGACTCGCACACAGTGAGAAAAACTCTTCTGCTCTGATACTGTCGATTTGGGTACTGCAGTGCATACACTTAGCAGCAAAGGTTGCATTTCTCATGCATTCAAAATAAACTGCCATTATATAAAATGCTTCTTCATTTGTAAGAATAATATAATTAAATTCAACGGGATGATTAATTTTTGACGTATGCTTCAAAGAATAGCTTGCTTGTTTTCAACAGGGAATATATTTTATATCTTACATGGCCATCTTTACTAATTTTGTTGTCATTAGTAAATCATAATTCAAATTTTAAACTTTACAGCCTTCTAGGCGCTGTAAGAAATATTTCCGCCATTCTCCTGTTTCTTACGATATCTCAGTATAGGAAAGATATATCGACGGTTTTCAATGTTTTATTACTAATTTAGTATACTTTCCAAAGACCTACTCAAGTTTTTATGCTTTCATTCAAAATTGTAACAAGAAAACACAATATAAAAAAAATGAAACAGTGCCCTTTAGTATTTAGGTTAATTAGATTGCTTCAAAATTACAAGTTTTAAATTGCTCAACAAAAGCTCTTCCAAACAACATCAATTTTATTAACATCGGTTAACCAGAACCGGAATTGAAGGCGTTTTTTCGTAACAAGGCTTCCACTCTCCCCACTCCTCATTTGAAAAGATAGACTAATAGCATCCATTATACTGACATTTTTTTAAAATGTGAAATAAGTCGTGTGTCTTAAATGGTTCAATATCAATTTTAAATTATAATATAATATAATAGGTATCTTCGTCTATGGTATCAGGTTTTCTTTGCTTACTATTTTACACCTGTATTCTCATGGACCTATCCGGTTTAAGAGTAACTGGGCAAATGTATTGTAGTATTTGGTTCCTTCCACAACTTTGGGGTTTGATGGTTAAATTTCCCTAAATTTTGTTCCAATTTTGCCTTTCTGGAGCTCGGTGAGGTGACTGAAGTATCCATTATTTTTCCTGCATTCTGCTGTTGCCTTATCCTTATTTATCCTTTTTCCTTGGTTAATTTGTCTTCATCTGCCTCGTAATCCACTTTCCTAGAGGGGGCTCTCTCTCAGGTTTTAACAGCGATTCTCTGTCTAATGTGACCTTCAATCCTATTCATATGTTTTTGCCCATTGACGGCTCTAAGCCACTATGTATATAGCTTGTGTTCATCTTAAAAATCTTGAGTAGTTTTTCTGTAAAGAGATCAATAATGCTTCGCTAATTATAGTTGGCTGCAATCCAATCTTTTGTGTTTGGAGGTACGCTCATTTTAATCGAATCTCACGATTCCTTTCTAATGTTATTCATAATAAGATATTTGAAAAAATCACAATTGACAAGGTCATGTTTACTTAGACAAGTTTATCTGAAGCCGTGAAAGGAATGCAGTGAAAAACACTCGATATTGCCACGTTTAACTATGAAAAAGCTAAAGTGCTAAGTATGTAGTGATAATAATTAGAAAGGGAACTTTTTGTTATCAACAATATGATTCAACGTTAATTCTTTAATAGGCTTGTTTCCTTGTATTTTTTCTATTAATATTATTTTTTCAATTTCTGGATATTAAAAGATGAGCACTTTTCCAAATTTGTTTTGGGCTTCTTGAAGCTCTGGCAGCGTTGTACGAAAACCATGATTACCACACCCTAAGAATTACATGATTAGTGATTTTTATCGAAAGGCCTGACCAACTGACTTCTTATTGGCAAGCGCATGCGTGTGTTCTTCCCTCTCACTTCGTCAATTGACTGATATTGATTTATCCAGTTGCGTTGGTATTGTCAGTGACCTTTGTAGTTTCAGTTTTACTTGGTGAAATAGGTACCGTACGCCATTTGTAAGTTTATGACAGATATGCGCCATGTTTCCTCGCCTCTTACCGATGCCTTGTAGCTTCAGATAAACTTGCCAAATTATAACTGACCTACTTTCCAAAATCTTATACAACTTAACACTATCAATTTCGCTGTCAAAACTTAATACACGTCCAAACATTACGAATATCAAATGAAAATTCTGATCCAGCTGAATAACCAAAAAAAATCTCAATGGCCCCTTGTCGGTGCTTTTGTGAAATTTGGGTGGTCAAATCGTTATCTTCCTAATAAGTGAAGAAATTGATACTTTCCCGCACTTTTCGGTCAAGTGGTCAAGGGCGGGAAAAACACTAGGAACTTTATTTTTTCTACGACCGTATATGCAAAAAACTATATCAACCCATTTTTCAAAAATTATTTCATCCCAACATACAAATACAAAGCTTTAACTTTGTAAATTACATTCTGTAAATTACTTGAAATTGACAGTCCAGTGGAGTCATTTTGTGTTAACTGGTAAGTAGATGACGTCGATGATCACGGTGACGGCAACGGTTTTAAGTCATTTGTAGATGGAAGAATTTTATTTGATATGTTTCGTAAATGTTTATTCACCTGTTGTAACAATAGTTATAACTTACGAAGTAAAAAACTATCTAATAAAAACAAAAATTGCATAATTTTACTTTCCCGCACTGGTGCTTTCAAAACTAAAATGCGTGCGGAAAAATGGGTTAAAACGTATGGTCGTAGATAGAAAAAACAATTTTCTTTGTTCGTACAGACTATATCAATTTTCTTAGCAAACACGTTACGTACATCAAGCAAAGATTGAAATTATCTTTAGAACGATTAACTAAAATGAACTCGCGCACTATAGACAATCGACGAAGGATGATGAGTCAAAACAGACATCGACTTCTACTTCTCCACCTTGACGTCTGGTTCTTCCCAGCTGCGGTTAATGTCTACTATACCCCAAATTTCTCCCAGACTTAATCCACTTGTTGATATAGGAATCTTTATACTTTTAATAGTGTAACATCATTTTTTTGTATATAGTTAACTTGTCCTCTCTTTCTGTTTCCTATTTTTTAGTTCAATAAATAGATCCATAAACGGATCGAATAGAATAGTTTATACCCAGACTATGGGGTAAATAAGTAATTACATTACGACATGCCAATGACAAGCTATGATGCTTGTGGAAAGAATACATTTCAATAAAGCGGTTTCTGCACAATATAAAGCTCTGTAACAGAATAATAATAATGGGTCAATTGTACATAGTACAATAGTACATTGACTCAATTATTTAAATGCCAAACTCAATTATCTATTTTGTTTCAGCTATCACTATCTAAAGAAAGTATGGCAAATATTTGCGCAGAGTGTGAGCGTTATATAGGAACCCAAGGAGGTGGAATGGATCAAGCAATTGCATTCTTAGCAAAAGAAGGTAAGGTGCTACTTTCAAGATATTGGAGTAAAGTAATACTCAACCAAGCCTCAAAATAGTATATTGAAGTATAAGTGGATATTAAGGTCTTGAAAAAACGCGCGATTTTTCGAGCAGGACGGCGAAGCCGGAGTGCTCGAGATAGAGCAAGTGTTTTAAAGACCAGTTATCTACGAATACTTTACGCTATTTTTTTTATTGGTGCACTTTGAAATTATAAATACTGGTCTATAACTACTACAACAACAAGAAATGGAAATCATAGATGGAAATAAAAACTAAATGTAAAATGGTTGAATTCGTGATGTATATGATGTATACCTTGCGTTGTCATGGAAGTTCAATCTTATTGAGTTTCGTGAATGTCGATAGTATTAATTTAAATACCATTTCCTAAGATTTGAAAAATCGAAATATAAATATTTCAAACAATACCAACGGCACTTTCCATTTCAATTTATAAATTTGATATTATTAAATATTGTTCGAATAAAAGTTTTGACGTTACAAACTACTCCTGTCAAATCAATAATGGAAAAGTTGTCATTTAGACATGATTTAGACCATAGATTTAGACTCCGTTTCTCGAGTTGTTGATGTTGCCACGGTAACTTTAAAACACGCGCGTTTTTTGAAGCTCGATTTAAACACGCTGAGGCGTGCTTTAAATAGGTAAAATAGTTCACCAATAAAAAAATATGTATAAATCAACGAATTTACATACAAACACTACATTCCATTTTTTCAAATTAGTTTCGCAATTGAACAAATATAAATTTTTTTTTTTTTTATTAGAATTTAAGTGCCTCGACAACTATGGCCATTGGCACTGTACAAAAGACAAAAAGACATATTAATACATACACTATCTTAAAACATAAAACATGTAAAATACTCGGTAAAATATCACTAGTTTATATTTTGTGGTAGAGGTTAGTTGATTTCAGGAATAAATTTAAATTAAAAGCTTATTTCATTCAAAAATAAAACTTGCTATTAAATTGGATAATCGCTAACCCCTTATACTTAGGCGCGTTTCGATAACAAATTTATGTTTTGCAAAGACTGGAAGTAAATTAACACTATGGTGCTTCGTTATCCATATATACTGAATTTTATCGTGCCAACTGATTAATCTCCAACCCATCCCGACGCGAAAAATTTTTACCATTGCCTTTTTACTTATAAACTGTACAACTGTATAAATGGGGATATAGCTGTTACTAACGGATATGATACAAAAAAAGTACATAAAATCATTGATTGCCATAGGCTTAAAGATCTCTACATGGAACCACTTTTTTTTAAATACATATAGTGAAGTGCTGAACATGTTTTAGATAGTAATCATTCAATATAGTATAATGAGTATTAAGAACGGTAAGGGTTGTTTACCGGTAAAACCCTTAACGTTCGAGATGCTTTTACCATTTTTTGCGCGATCGCATTGAAATAAATTTCAAATAATAGCTATTTGTATAACAAGGGACTAAAATGGTACTTTTTCTCACGAGAATGAAGTTTACTGCCCGACGCGTAGCGGAGAGTAGGAATAATTCAAGGGAGGAAAAGGCACTTTACTCCCATGTTATACATATGATTTTTACGCCTCTCTCAAATTCGCTTGAATCACTCATTTTTTAAATATTATTCAATAATTTGTTGATGTATTATAGAGCACCTAACTCACTTTGAAACTGTTAATCTGTCAATGGATCGTAGCATGATATAATAGTTATTTCTGTCCTAAATTCGAAAACCGGATGTATCTATGAATTGAAGTCCAATTGTTGATGTAAAAATCGTTAAATTGAAATAACGATTCACTGATTTCTACCAATTAGCAAAATACAGGGTGTTCTATAAATAATCGGTGAAATTTATACTTACGTAATATTTTTTAGTATAGGTCGTCAATACCGTATAAGTTATTTCTTTGATGACTTGATGAAGTACCATGACGTCACTTTTACTTTTTCCCCCTAGGGAGTAAAAGTACTTTTCCGGCCTAGGGAGGAAAAGTACGATTTTGCTCCCTATAATGAGGCCAGGAAATGTATACTTTGGATAGAGGTAGGCGGAAAAATAATTCAAATTTCTTCGAAATGAACGAAAAGTGAAAAGTGACAATTTCACTTCCCGATTAGTTTAAAATATATTTGCATTTTCGTATAAAGTAGGCGGTTGCCGACTTGCCAATGATATAATTCAATAATCGTTGGGCAGTTGCTAAGTGTTTCCAAGATATTATTTAACAAACAAATGCATTCACTGTAAAACTTGAGATTGAATTTTAAAGTCTATACTTTGAACATGAATTTTCAATTAATTTACTAATATAAAATGAGTGAGAGTGATACTGAAGTAGAGAAAGCGTGGCAAATAGGATGTAAACAAATAATCCCAGAAAAATCCAGGAATCGTAATGGAAAATTTCACAAAATGTTTAAGAATTGTTGTGAGAAGGAGAATGGTGCCAGTATTAATGAAAAAGTGTTGTTGGTATTATTTTGTTCTGCGAAATGAGACATTGAAATCGCCTGGTAGTCTTTGGGCAGAATATTCTTTGTTTGTTGTGCCACCGACAGTTTCCAATATATGCAAAAAAACAAATCTATGGATTAAGGAAGGCTTGAACAACCAACTGCCTCCAGGACAGTTGGGGTACTCGCACCGTTAACTCTTAAGCCGGAGAAGGGGTGGTCCGGTGAACTAAAGAATGTTGAGGGCGCCAGATAAATTGCAGCGAATACCCAAAGCACAATGGACTAGTCACCAATCCATCAAAAGACTAGTCAACAAGTAATACCTTACCACTACAAATCCATTCGGTATTGTATACCATGTAAACGAGAAAATGTTGACTCAATCTGGATTATTTTAATAATAAAAAAAACATATATTAGATATCGACACATCTATTCAATATCTAAGTAGAATGATATCTCCTATTCTAGCAATACTATAAAGTAAAAAAAATAAGTATGAAAAATAGCATCATAACCTAACAACCTAAATCTCGGGTTTTTATCGGCTAAATACGACACCTAAGGTTGGAAGTGTAACCACGAAATATTCGCTTAAAACCAGTGGGCGACGACGCATAAGCTCAGGCGCGGCTACTGTTAATAAGAATACAGAAAAACTAGATTGTGAATACGCAACCTCAGAAAACGCTACATTGTTCGAAAGCTGACAAATGGATATAACCAAACACATATATAATTGGCAATACAATGTGTACAAAAATAAGTTATCTTTCCGATTAATGATAATGACCAAGGCGTCACTACTCTTATGTAATACTTATATCTTTGCCGGAAACATACGGAATGAAAGTTAAATGAACTAAATTTTCGTATACAATGCTATTCAAAAGTCCCCTCGTATCTTTTAAACGGTTACACTCACATTAATAAAATTTGTAGGGTGAAAATAAAGTGTTGTAAACTTCTCCACGAATGGTAACAGGTGACGTAATAGTAATAGATGACGTCACAGTGCCACTCTAATCAATAATTTTGAATAGGATCTTATGGCAAGTGATATTTCGTTTGAAAGGCATTGACATTGGCTACATAGCTATATTAATTTTGTTTGGGTTTAAACTAATTTTGACGGATAAATTAAATAAATACCAAAATTATTATTTCACATTTGAATATTGAAGATTTTTCAATCCGCCTCTGGTTAGTTGTCGAAAAAATTGTCGTTTTTAATTTAATAGCATTTGTTGCTTTGCAAAGTTTTTCTAAATAGCTCAAATATTTAATTTTATTATTGTTTAACGAGACGTTCAAGAGTTTACATAGGCAAAATGGTACCTACGTACTCAAGCCGACAAAGTAGCAGCTATCTTGATAATTGGTGAAACTAGAAATAATCTCCATGAAGCGGAACGTTTATTTAATGAGAGATACCCAGATCGGCCTATCTCGAGAACTTATTTGAGGAAGCTTCTTAACAAGTTTGAAGCAACAGGTAGTGTTCAAGATGCCAAACGATCTGGTCGACCAACATTTAGTGATGATTAAAAAATTGATATAGTTGCTGAAATGGTAGTGAACCCTACTTCCTCTTCAACTAAAGTTGCGTTTATCTGTGAAGTAAGTAAAAGTACAGTACAGAGAGTGTTGGATAAAAATAAATTTCATCCATACAAGTTAAAAATGGTGCACCACCTTTCGGATGGCGACCCCGAGAGAAGACTCGAATTCTGTGATTGTATGACAAATAAAATTGGTCAAAACCCACATTACACAAAAACAATTTGTTTAAGTGACGAAAGTACTTTTTGCCTAAATGGAAATGTGAATACACAAAATGTAAGGTATTGGAGTGACACAAATCCTCACACCTTTCGTGAACAACATACTCAATTTCCAGAAAAAATCAATGTTTGGCAGGTATTTTGGGAAACCACATAAGTAGTTGGTCCTGTCTTCCTAAATTCAAATTCAAGCGGTGAAGTGTATCTGGAGATGTTACAAAATGCAATTGAGCCGTTAATTCTTGAAATTCTGGAAGATAATCCAGATGAATTCGGCCATCTGGATATAACATTTCAACAAGATGGTGCTCATTATTATGGTCCAAGGTTTATACTACGGCACCAGATAGCATTGGCGTTTTGAAAGAAAGAATTCTTGAAGAATGCAATGCAATTTCTGCTGAAACATTCGAACGAGTACGACAAGAGTTTACTAATAGGATGTAGGTATTACTGTCATGAAGTAGACGAAGGAGCTTTGATAAGAACAATAAATTCTTCAAAAGTTTCAAGTATTGACTCTATCAAACTATTATACTTACCACAATATTGTGATTCCTACTTTTACGTATGCTAGTGGTATATGGGCTCTCCGTTACTTGGAACAGTCAGAAAAAGTTCAAAACAATTTTTGGAAAAACCTTCTGTTTATGCAAAGGTCAACAGCTGAACACATAGTCAGAACTGAAATTAGCTTATATAAAATGGGTTACTTTATTATAAAACAAGCATTAGAAATACTCCATAGGATAAAAAATAAGAATCCTAACCGGTATGTTCACCGAGCACTAGTTCGACAAATAAGTTTACAAGGAACCACTCTTGGTAGTTTAAAATACAATTGGGCTGATCAGTTACGACACTGTCTTGTTAACTACTGTAACACGGAAACTAACGTTAATGATATTGACTTAAATTCAAAGCATACAATTCTGAACAGTTACATTCATAGAAATTACGAAAAGGATTTAAATAAAATTTCAATTAGTATCCGTCATCCTCTTTATAAACATTTGTTACAAAATAATCTTGAAATTAATTACAATTATCTAAATAGTACAATTCCTTTAAATACTAAAAGGCTGATTGCTCAACTCAGAACAGCTAACATAGAAAAACTATATATATATATATAAATAATAGCTCTCACAAAATTGATACTACCGCTATATGCTCAATTTGTAACTTTTTAAAACCAGAAACCCTCGAACACATACTGCTGGTCTGTCCAATATATAAGAACCTGAGAGACAAACTGATTAGCCCTGCGGGACGATCAGACGACCTGGACTCACTTCTATCATCTACGGACAACTTCACCCTTTGCCAACTATACCGATTCGTAAGTGAGGCAATGAAAATAAGATCGTTTATAATTAATGAATGAACGTTCCCAGATGTAATCATCCAATCAGAAGGTACTACAATCTTTATATCTCTGTATATATGTATATGTATTCTTTAATTCTCATGGAGCACTTATCTATTTCTGTTACTTTTCATATATTTATATTTATTTTATTTGTTGCTACCCTTGCTGTAAACTATAGTTTTAAAAGCAATAAACTTATTATTATTATTATTATTATTATTAAGTAGACGAAGCACATTCGAACACTTGCTATAAAAATCCATTGTTGATATTTGTTTAATTAAATAAAAAAAAATAATTTCAATAATTTTGGTATTTATTTAACTTATGCGTCAAAATCAGTTTAAACCCTAACAAAATTAATATGGCTATGTAGCCAATGTCAATGCCTTCCAAAAGAGATATCACCTGTTTAAAATTATTGGCCAGAGTGGCACTGACGTCATCTATTACTATTACGTCACCTGTTACCATTCGTAGAGAAGATTACAACACTTTATTTCCACCCTCCAAATTTTATTAATGTTAGTGTAGCCGTTCAAAAGATACGAGGGGGGAGGGGACTTCTGAATAGCACTGTATAAAGAGAACTTGAAAATTAAAATAAACTTGCGTGTATCCACTTGCGGTGACATCCATTCAAGTTTGTAATCTATAACAGTGGGACAACCAGTGTATATTCCAGTCCATCTCAACCACTTTGCAATGGACCAAACTGCCAACGTCAACTAACATAGGATCTGCATAACCAACCAAGACTGATACTCAATGTAGCATTGCTATTCACTGAACTTATGTTGAAGAAGATAAGTTGAAAAGGGAAAAAAACTTAAACGGAAATGTTTCAGTTAGCACTCCGCAATATTTATATACACAAGATAAATGTATTTATACTCAGTTAAATTGAGTAATAGATCAGGCATAAATCATAGCAATAACGACTACTAAATAAAAACTATTTAATAAAATAACTAAGTAAAACCCACTACCAATTTAATTCCCCCAATTCATGTTACCAAAAATGTATTTTTAAACTAATAAACCGGTAAAAGTGGTATTATAATATTTTATGAAACAAGACATTCATATCTGGGAATTCAGATTAATTTTTGATATCTTGCAACAATGCAATCCCAAAATTATCTCTAAGTACCAAAAGTTTCAATATACAAAAACGAAAAACAAGAATTTAATAGACTAGTATGTAAAAAAACGATATTCAACATACCCTTCCTGGTCAGGGATCCTTGGGGTTTATATTGTCCAGTAATGTAAGACCTAAAATACAGTTGGAAAATAGACCAAATTGCAATTTCACCTGCGGCGACTAAAATCCTCCGAGAAGATGTTTTTGGGAAAACCACTACCAATGTATACTACCAATTGTAGATTTTCCCTAAACGATTATGAAGAACTTTCGAAATTATCCCAACTAAGGATGGACACAAAATTCCAAAAGAAATCAAAATTTCTCTTCGACCTGGTGATTCTGCTAATTACAAAAATGGCCGAGCCTCGAGGTATATCTTCTCGATCACCTTCTCACGCCCCTCCCAGAAAATAATATAGGCCAGTACACTAAGCCAAACGAAAAATTATGGAAACGGAAATAAAAAAAAAATAATTACAGAACAATAATAGTAGTACATCACGTAAAAAATACTTTTATTATAGTTTTATTTCTTCCTCAGTTATAATGGCAAGTAAATAGATATTATTGAGTACTTTAAATAAGCAATATTGAAATACCTATCATTGAAACACCTATCAATCTCTGCGCGATTAGAATTATCGACAAAATAAATACATTTTTGATGCGTACTGTCATCAAAAACATTGTGTAGACCAGTAGTTGTTCACTTTGAATAGGTAATTTAAAATAAATAATTAAACGTTACAGTTGAAAAGCACGATTTTTCCAAAGATGCTATCGATATTTCAACATTTCAAAATTTGATTGCCTATCTAAAGAGGAAAAATGCTGGACCTAGAGCTGAGAAAGCTGCTGTGTTTACCAAAAAGCAGATTAAAAGCTTTTCACATGAAGCTCCCGATGATCCATTTCTAATCCTTAGGTATCTAAATATGTTATTAGAATTAAGACAACAAAAATTGAATAAATTCGTAATTTCAGGTAGGATTGATGTTGGGAATAGCTGGCGCATGCTGAAGGGAGGAATTGTACAACATGACGATAGATAATATAGAAGATCGTCAAGAATACATAATTATTAGGATTCCAAATACGAAAAATAATGTACAACGGACGTACTTTTACACTAACCAACAAAGTAGGTGAAAAAATCCACCACCTCGAAATATTTAAGAAATTTGTTCCACTCCGACCACC
The DNA here is from genome assembly GCA_910591695.1 of Galerucella pusilla. Taxonomy (NCBI): domain Eukaryota; kingdom Metazoa; phylum Arthropoda; class Insecta; order Coleoptera; family Chrysomelidae; genus Galerucella; species Galerucella pusilla. Next base: position 13,471 of record CAJUYI010002801.1, on the reverse strand, counting down.
TCATGCCAAACATGAAAATTCATTTTTAAATTATCGTAACGCAAAATGCACTAGACAGGTAGTAGGAAAAGGAACGTTTGGAAGTTGGCCAACAAAAATTGCTAAATATTTGAAATTAGAGAGCCCCAATAGTTATACTGGTCATTTTTGTGAGAAATTTGATATCAAATTGAAGCTAATTGCTGCACAGTTCCCGCAAGCGAATGGAATGGCTGAATATAGAATGAGAACTAGTGTACCATGCATTGTATCTTCAGTGAATTTTAAAGATGAGAAATGGGAGAAAACTTTAAGTTCAGTAGAGAGGAAGTTGAATGGCGCAGTTAATAAAAATACTGGGTTTACACCATTCGAATATCTATAGATTTCAACTAAATTTCGAAGATTCAAGATTTGTGCATTTTGCTGAAAGAAAAGCTGAAGAAACAAGACATGAAGAAATTCATAATAAAGTAAAAGAAAATGCAGAAAGAAACCAAAGTAAATTTAAAATGTATTATGATGAAAAACGGTATAAAGGTGTTAAGTTTGATGTGCGCGATATTGTAGCAGTGCGTGAACCATATGTAGCTACTGGACAACCGACAAAAACTCAACTTTGGGTCACTTTGTAATTGTGTCATTGTGCATTATCAGCATTGTTTAGTCTGATTGAAATTTGCTACGCTACTTGAATATAAATTATATTTTTATGAAGTTAATAATGTTTTGAATATACTCGAGATTTGTTATACAGGGTGATGTTTTCCATAATTCCACACTTGGTACTTATTACAGTTGCTTGATATATTCCTGTTGTTTGGAGCCCCATGTATATAACAGTCATACAGTGGAAGAGAATTTTTCAACAAATTTAATTATGACTTAAAAGTAACTTAACCAGTTCTTAAGATCGTGCATATCCAAAGACATATCCAAAGCCAAGGCATTGTTGAGAAAGGCAATAAGGACATAGAAAATATGTTGATGACTTGGATGCAAGACAACAAGTGGAGTAAAGGTTAAAATGTATCCAGTTTATGAAGAACAGGGCGTTCCATTCTACACAAAGTACGAGTAACTGTGCTAACCAAGGAAATCTAACCTAATTTCTGGTTGTTAACTGCATGAACTGTGAAACTGTATATTGTAATTTCTAATTACAAACAATAAGAAATATGAACGATTACGATGCTTATGCCTATAGCACCCACGATGAAGGCAGACGGTCATAAATTATTCGTCCAACACGTGATTATTTCGAAAGTTAAAGCGTGGGGTAGTTTTGTAGTTTCAGTAGGGTAAGTCTGGGTGAGATGCCCTACAATTCGAAAAAAAATATTTTTTTAAAATGCAACATCTCTATGTCGAAAACAAATGACGGAATAGTAAAAGCAAAGTTTATTTAAGCATTTTACAAATACAAACAAATTAAATTATATCACATTTAACGAAAAAATAATTATTTAGTAAAAATACGACTTTGCCATCTCTCCCGACTTATAAGGGATAGATGGCACAAACTAAAATAAAATCTTGAAGTTAACAAAAACACACAAAAATGTCTTTTAATTATTTTCGGCTAAACTTCCCACATGAGTCGCACTTATTTTCAAATTTAGTGCAATTTTCGTGCATCCACCGATTGCAATTAATGCAACGGATCCAGTCATCTGAACGATTTGTGCTGTTGTAGTCTTCCAAACATCCAACACATTCGTTCTCATTAAATTCCTCGTTGATGTCGCTATCGCTGTCTTCTTTGGATTCAAAATCTTCATCTGACTCAGAGAAAGGCAATTCAGGCTTGGTCTTCTTCGCTTTTTTAATTGATTTTAAAACAGATTTGATTTTTGCTGCACCTTTACGTTTTGCAAGTCTTTCTTTTAATAATTTGGCCTTCTCTACATTTTCTGGTGAAATTAATATTGTTGCAACATTTCTACCTCGCTTTTTTAATGCTAAAGGAATTATAGGTAAGGGTGAGATATTATCCAGAATTTTTCCAGCAGATGGAGGTTGACCAGTTGATGAGGATGAGCAATGTCTAATTTTTGATGACTGTTGATGAGGAACTAATGGTGAACCAGGTCGAGGATCAGGAGATTGAAGATCAGGTGCTGAAGATGGACCAGGTCGAGGCTCCTTAGATCGACGATCAGGTACTGAAGAGGAACTAGCTTGAGGACTAGAAGATCGACATTGAAATGCTGAAGATTGATTGGACTCAGACTCTGGTAATCGACAATTAGAACCTATTGCATTATCTTCAATAGGCCGAGCACCCATTGCAAAAGTTGCTGAAGCATCAGAAACATGATAGGCATGTTCTGGTACAGCTTCAGGGTTATACGGAAAAATTCCCGTGGCTCTAAATGAAGAAACTGCATTGTCATTAGTTGCTGTTTTAGTCCATGCTTCGGCCAAATTGCAATCTGGTTATTTTTCTGCTTGGATTTGTTTTCATAAAAAGGTGACAAGCTTTGTTAAACGCAGATTTTAATGATTCGAACACCCCACGGTCTAAAGGCTGAAGGTAATGGGTAGTGTGGCTAGGCAAGCACAATAAAATAATATCATTTCTTTCCGCAAGTTCTAATACTTCGGTACTGCAGTGAGATGTATGACCATCGACGATCAACAGTGCTTTTCCTACACCTTTTCTTGGCAGAAAATGATCTTTCAACCACAACAGAAAAATATCTGAGTTCACATACGCCGACTTCTGGTTCATGTAAATTTTTGATCCGTTGGGCATACCATCTTGGAATTCATCTTTTTTGTACTTGCCTTTAAACACACAAGCTGGGGGTAGAAAAGTGCCTTCTGCATTGCAACATGCGATAACCGTTATGGTTTCCCCCTTTTCTCCAGATGTAATTGTGGATACATCTTTTGATCCTTTTTGGGCTATAACATAACCCACTTTATTATTCAGCTGTAGACCTGATTCGTCCAAATTCCATATGGATTCCGGTTACTCGAATAAGTTGTTTCCTTCTAGAATTTCATGTAGTAGTTGAAAATAAGCCAAGACTTTTTCACGGGACATACCTTCAGCGCGGTCTACAGAAACTCCTTCAGCCATTCTCACACACAAATCTGAGTGGCGTAACAAAAACAAATTTAACCAATCGTAACCAGCTTTTTCTTCCTTATGGTTAAACCTATGGTTTAATTTAAGTTCTACCGCAAATTCATATGCCATGGTCCTCAAATCATCTCGAGTGGGAGCAAATCCTCTCTTTTGTAGCTTTTTAATGTGAGCTACTAACTTCAACTCATTAGCCATTCCTAAAGTTCCTGTTGGTCCCATGGGTTTTTTTGATGCGTCATTATTCTGCACCCGACGCCGTAATGTCCTTGATGGCATATTAAAAGTTCTGGAAGCCAAGTTTATTCCCATACCATTATCGCTCGCTGAAGAGCATCTTCCGACCAAGAACCTCTTGTGGAACCTGGTTTTCTAATATATTTCGTAGGCATCTGAAACAATACATCAATAAATATTCATCGCATACAGACTATGAGCATGATTTTGATTTTTATTGCATAGTTTTGTATCAAATATAGTGAGGCATCTCACCCAACTAACAGTGTGCCATCTATCCCAAATACCGGGCTAGATGCCCCACCCTATAACAAAGACACTACGTAAGCTATCGGATTTATGAATAGCCCATTACATAACCTTAAACTACCACAACAAACTCTACAATCACCTGTTAAATTAACTGCTTTAAAAATATACAAACATTTATATATGTATCTAAACAATTTCAAACCTGTTTGGAAAATTATAAACTTGATAACTTACGTTTATGACACACTATTGACACACTACACTTCTACTTATTAACATGTGGTATTAAATGACGAGGCGGCGTATCGGCAGCGCCATCTGTCATCGCCTAGCCAAATAGTTGCACTTTGCCATCTATCCCGGTGGGGCATCTCACCCGGACTTACCCTATAAAAACTGTAAAACAAAACCTCTTAAAATGTTCTTTCACCTTTCATTTGACATATAGCACTATAAATGGCTTTCATACCAACGCAACAGAAGTTAATACTATTTCATAAGTAACCTGACCATTGGTTACTTGATGATTGTGAAATTGGTTAGTGTCCCGGTAAAGGTTTTATCACCGATTGTGAAACTGGCTGTAAGTAAACAAGCGCTAACTCAATGAACTAGGCGAGAACAACATAGTCACCTTACTATGGATTCCAGGACACACTGGAATAGAAGGAAATGAAATAGCAGATGAACTAGCAAAGAGAGGGACTGAAATACCTTTCTGGGGGCCCGAACCCTTTTGCGGAATCAGCTCCAATGTAATATTGGAAGAAATAAGTAATGCCGAGAAAAAAGAGAAGATCTGACCATTGGAAAGATCTAGTAGGGCTTATACAATCAAAGACTCTTCTGGGTGACTACAACCTGTTGAGATCAAAAGAATGCATAAGTCAAAGTAAAACTGCGCTAAGAGTTTTGACAGGGATCCTAACGGGACATTGTCGCCTGAATGCCATCTGAAAAAGCTCAAAATAGTGGAGGAAGAAGAATGCAGATTTTGTGGAATGGAAGAAGAAACCTCCATCCACATACTTTCCAACTGCACAGCACTCCAGAATCCTAGAGCACAGCACCTGGGAGATTACTGGATAGAAGAGGAACATTTGCCTAAGTTGAAGCCTGCAGACATCCTAAAATTCCTCCGGGAAATAGGACTAAAGGAACTACTAGTTTCTGAGACTCTCCTCAGAAACTGAGTAGAAGTAAGGGGGCACAATAGACCTTTTAGGTCTCAGTGAATGTCACCCCAAAAATCACACATACATACATACAAACAAGCGCTATTGTTGCTTCACGCGATAAATTCTTACGAGTAATATATCTTATTTTCTTGTAATATTTGAAAGGGATACAATAAAAAGGAATTAAGGCATATAAAAAACAGTTATTCACGCTAGGACCGGAAAGTAGGGTTTTTCTGGTCGAGACATGCTCCTGGAAGCTGGAGAGACCTGATTTTTTTTAATACTGATTACAGCGATAATTTTTTACTGAATATAGTAACCAATCAAATACTTAATTTCAAGTCATGTGTCAAATTTCATCCAATCACCGCTGTATTACAGCGATAATACCCTACATGTGGTGTTTTCAGTTTGGTGTTTATTTTTTATTAAAAATTAATTAAACGTCAAACTGACAACTGGATTAAAAATGTCGCTAAGATTTGGTATTGCATCTAACGATTCAATTAATTTACCAATTATTGTACTTTTCAAAACTGTAGTTTTGAATAAAAATGAATAATATTTGTTTGATTATAACTAATAAATTATTAAATGTCATCAGATTGACAATAAATTTTTTGATATCTACAAAGTAAAAGATTATCGAATACTCCTCGGGTCTTGATAAATACTCAAAGATAGTATCAACACGCTTTCAGCATTCTCTAGGAAAAAATTATCTCGGTATCATCAAGATCCTAGGGGAATTTTAAGTTCACTCGTGAAAAGTCCGTTTTTAAAAAAAATTCAAATAATTAGAACAGCGGAACTTTATTAACGAAACAAACAATAGATGTATTATTATAAATGTTACAAGTTGAAAAGCTAGAAATGCCGGCTCGCGCCTGGTTTTGTTCAGCGTTATCTCCAAGTGGAGGAACGCTCTTGATTTAGCAACGTCAGCTATATTGTGGGAACTCCAAGTTTATAACTGGGGTATTACTACTGATAATATCTGGGTTTCATAATACTTAGATTGCCCAAATTAGGTCGAAATCGATACTGCCTGATGGTCCGATATATATGTATAAATACCTTCATGGTCATCATATCTACCGATCAGTAGAAAAAAGCTCACATTTTCGAGAGCTTCTGCGAGTAGATGGATAGTTGGATGAAGTGAAACTTTGTTCATTAAATATGATTGTTGTCCATTTTCAATAATTTCATTAAATAAGCAAGCCGAATGAAAATAATATCGTCTCTTGGCTATGCTGAGCCATTTGACCGTGTTGAGTTTGTGGAAAACTCTTTGACATCCTCCGGTACTACAGACCAGCCTTGAGCAATAGTCCTGCACAACTTGAATTCTCCTAGGGACAAAAACATTTGAAGCCAATAAATAAAATCTTCCTAATCAAATTTGGATAGTACAAGAGCAGTTGATATTGTATCTTGATTTTTTTGCGTTTTTTTTATATTTTCTTATAGGTGCTCAAGGTTATTTCTGTATTCTCCTCAGTCCGTGCTTCTAAGTACTCCATCGTAGGTCTCTCCATCCGGGCAATTACCATAAAGATGTAGTTATGATTGGGATAGTGCCGGTCAGTTACCTGAAAACGCTAAGACGCTAAGGTTATGTCAATTATCTTTTTCCGCTAGACAGAGGTAGCTCAACCATAACAACGATTACAAATCCTGAGATTGTTAAAATAGGAAATTCGATTTATCGCAAAATTCTTACCACTCAATCAAGGATTTGTTGGGTTAGTATTGCTGTACAAGGAAAATCAATCGCCCAACCAACGAAAGTTAATTTTGAATTGAACAATGTACTGCTTTATTCAGGATTACAGTGTAGTTTATTAAAAGCTATAACAATTGAAAAGAACATCGAGGATCAATAGTTCCAGTTTCTGCTAGTACTTATACGTAATGTCTCGTATTTATCGGTCCGTTATAGAGTTCATCGTATTATTGGGGGTATTTATCTGTGAAATTTTATGGTCCATTTTATAGGAGGATCTAAAACAATTTCAACGTAAATTACATTATCATATAGAATGTTAGTGTTGTTGGGGAAACATTATAATCATCATTTAAAGTGGTTTGGTATTTCCAGTAAAAATGATTTTATTCATTCAACTGTTTGGTAAATGGTTCAAAAATACGTACATTATTTTAATTGAACTTTTGCTGATGATTTAGATTTGTGTTATTGATTCTGTAAACGACAGTTTTTAAATTACCAGGTCCCGAGAAGTTAACTGTTGTCAGGTCTCTGAAACAGACATTATTTAAAGGCAGTATCTGTGAACTATGTTTTACTATTATGTATGTACTTGAGAGTACCTTCTGTGAAACAATTCCCCTCCTATCCCTGAAAAACCCATCATCTTTCCCTTATTAACTCAAGGTTCTTGAATGAGTGACACAACGTATTCTCTCAATACTCTCATTAGGACTGCCGTTGCAGCAAAATAGTTTTAGTGGTTCACTAGTACTATTCGAACTTCCGATATCTAGTTATCTTAAGACTCGAATGACCACCCTTCCGATACCGTAATATGCTTGGAAGACCATGGTCTCCGGGACCTTAGAAGCGGCCTTATTGATCGAGAATATCACCATTTGCCCCTTCTCATAGTCTATTTTTCCTTTAAGGGTTCAATCCATTCTTTTTAAGGCTAGCTTTTTGGCTAGCCTGACGGTCCTTAAGAATAGATTTCACCTTGGATCCTGTTCGAGGTCCAGGGGTGCTATTCTCGAAGTTATACGCAATAATACGTATACGCAGCGTATACGAACTTTTACGTATGGAAATAATCGTATACTAAGACTCATGTGCATTCTTGAACACTATATGACTTTTCATTCGTCTACGTAATTTTTGGTCGGATGAAAACTTGACAACACTGTGCCAAAACTGCCAATGTGTCAATTTTCTCATGGTTCACAACATGTTTACAATATAATAATAATAAAAAAAAATTTTTATATACCAAAAAACCGCGAAAACGTTCTGACTTGAACCTTTCTTTTAGTTGCCTGTTGAAAATAACACACGGAAAATAAGATTTAACTGAATTCATAGAAATATTATCAAAGGGAGATTTTATTAAAAGCCATCCACAACTCAACTCAACTCAACTGAGATATTTCTTATTCACATAAAATTGACTTGTCCATCCACCCACATCAAACAAAAAACAAATCAATTTGAAATTTCATTTCAAACTACACAATCATAACAAAAAATAGAGGTTAATCCCTTCTTTTTGATCATAAGATGCCATATGCGCATGCCCCTTATGAAAAATCGCATTCGCATAGAAGATTCGTATGCCTAGTACCCATACGTGTGAATTCGTACGACTGGCGGATGCTTTATTTCGTATACTACGATTCGAGAATACCTACAACTACAAGTCATACGCAAATGATCGATGACCATCAAATTTCGTATACGCAATTGACTCGAGAATAGCACCCCAGGGGCCCTCTGGGTCTCATGATCCAACAACTATTGAAGCAACACATTCCCAGAGCTCGCCCAAGCGTTCCAACGCGTTCCTGAGCCCACAAATTACGTGAATATTGAATGACCCAGGAAGGCAAGTGGATAGGATATTCTATTTCCCTACTGCTAATATTTCAATCCCAATACACAGACGAATTAGAATATTAGAATCACGCGTGGTCTTTATTTTCATGCGATTTTTCTTGGGACCGAGCAGACTTCAGTGCAAAAATATGATGGATATTATTCTCATTAATCTATTCTGGATGTATTGAAATAAGGCCTTTTCAACTTTATGGCCACAAACCTTTTCCTCAAGTCGCGCAGCTTGCTAATGACTATTATTTTTTGTGTCTTGTCGTCTTCAAAACATTTGTCTTTATTTACGCCTTCGGCAGTCGTTTCTTCTTGAAAAAAATTGCCAATCGTCTACCTCAGCCATAGTCCAAATGGCGGCCTGCGAGTTATAGTGAACTTCACATCAAATTTTACATAAATATCTGTATACATTCAAGATATAAAATAAAAAAATATATGAGTATTGGAGAAATTCATAAGACTTCATTTCTCCAGGTGATTCAGTTCCCACCTCTAGCTTCTAATATACGCCGCGCCGCAATCTACACTTTACCCCCATTTATTAACGACCCCGCCAAAATCAGTATAAATCGATACTTTGAAGTACCCAGACCGTGTCCGGGAACTATCGCACCCCGCAAACGCTTAAAACAATCGATCATTGCCTCTGGTCTTTTTGCAGTAACGTAAATACATGTAACTCCTGTAAGTAGTACGGATACTAAGTTTACTTGTGTTTTTGATAGTTCTGTTATTGTAAAAATGTACTGGAAGTAAAGTGAATTTAATGCCATAAAGTGAGAAAAGTGAACACTAGATGTTGCCAAGTGGTTCAGCTTGTCAGAGAGCTTGATTCGTGTATTCATTTGTAACCGGGAAACTGTATATCTGTGCATTTTCTATTTAATATATTATTATGGTTTTTAGATATTTTCATTAATAATCATTGATATTTGAGAACTATTTTTTTTTTTTGCATGCTTAGAATTTAATGTGAAATGTCATACAAATTATCATAAGGTTACTCAAGAACCTAGCGTTACAGTATAAAATATTAAGATTTTTTTTATAACTAAATCATTAAAGTATGTTTTTTTTTTAATTTAATGTGTTTGTTTATCGAAAGTACCTTACCATCTCAAATAGTTATTTATATACGCTTTCAACAAGTCTTGGTAAGTAAGTATTCAGTTAAAAGGGTGGTTGAAAGAACAACACAATAAATACTGGAAGAACACAACCAGGCAAATACATGGGAAGAAATTCATAAAAGAACCATCAGAAAAAGTGGCGAAAGAACTGCTCTCAATGAGCAGGAACAAACTACACACCATAACGGGGCTACTTACGGGACATTTTCCCACAAAAGAGCACCTAAACAAAATAGGGCTCTACAACGGAGACCTTACTTGCAGAAGATGCAAAAAGGATACCGAAACAGCTCTGCATATACTATGCAACTGTGAGTCGCTGGACCACAGAAGGCAGAAACTGTATGGTAGACCCCGAATGACTCCAGAAGACTTCTACAACCAACCAGCAAAGAACCTGTATGAGCGAATACAGGGAACGGAATGGCTGAATAGGTTGTAGTCAGAACACTAGGAGTATCCACAATAAGCCCAGGAGACTGAGGTGGTACCGGCGAAGGGACGGCTCCGGGAAAAAAAAGTATTCACTAAGGTTTTCAAATGCTGACGCATAGCCACCAATGACCCTGAGAGCCATGGAGAGCAACTTTCTATTTGTCTATGCTGAGAACATCTGTTTTGTGTCTCTAAACAATCAGCTGGAGCCCATATAATTAATTTAAACAAAACTCGATACAGATTCTTTCATTTACATAAAAATAACTGTCTGAATCAACGCGGAACTCTAAAAAATAATAGTTCTCAAATATCAATAATTATTATGAAAATATCTAAAAACCATAATGATATATCCGATTATCACTTTCGTTAACATTAATCTGTGTTCCTTATTTCACTCTCGGGTAACCGAGTGGTCCTTCACCCGCTACTGTCGAAGCGCAATGGAAGAATAAGGGACGCTTTAACATCTACGCAACACCAACGTTATCATTATACATCATCCAAGTATATGATTTCTAGATAATAGTCATAATTCAACCGCCTACAACAAGAATTATGAAAATGCTAATGATGAATAAATATGGTTGTTTTATGGTCATTCGATAACATCAATCCACGCTTTATGGAAGTGTATTTGTTTACGGGCTCTCTACAGCCCAGCTCTGAGGTGTTCCTACTGTGCAACATATCAATGCAATCGTCTTGCACCAAAATAAAACCGGTTCTAATTTCATGCCACAATTTACAGCAACTTGGTATATTTTTTAGTGACTTTTTCAAGCAAACCCAAAACTTTTGTCGGTGTGACTAGCTGAAATGACAGTTAACGCAGGTAACTCTATATAAAACAAACCATATCGATTACAAATTAAAAATAAAAGACTAGACTCTATAAATGAAATTGAAATAGCTTTGTTAGATCATGTAGAGCAAATTGCAAAAAAATCACCATCAATGAACACATTACATATGGGAATATGAAAAAGTTAAAAAGAGCATTGTGAGTGGTGCTGGAACCAACGGAATACATGCTCCAACATTATTAAATGTGCCTCTGGTACAAAAGATAATAGGAAAATGGAGCAGACATCGGAGCAAGATCGAACGAATGTCCTTCATGAAGGCACTATAAATAAGCAGGAAGAAGGTGTATATTCTCCCCCAATAAGAAGATTAAGAAAATAATGAAGAAAACCAAAGGGGAAGAAGTTGCAGCTACTCTTATGATAAACACCACAAATGTATCGGCAAAATAGCTAATAGAAGAAAGTAAGATTATTTAAATGCATTGATCTGTAAGTGATTATTTCGTACTAATTGTATTTGTTTTCAGAATATTAAGAAAAATTGGAGATGAAAAGGAAGTTATAGTGGCAAAAAGAGAAAGGCTGATTATTGTTTTAGATGCACAGGAAAGGGCTGCTCAAATGTGAAAATAGTAACCATTTGTTAATAATCAATATTTTCAATGTATAAAGCAACTATTTCCGATGTTTTGTCATCTTCAATGTAGTTTGGTTCTGTTTTGTAAACTTACCTATTGAGTAAGTTTTATTTTTGTTCGGTAGGGAACTTCACAATTATTAAAAGAAATAAAAAGCGATAAAACCTAAAAAAAATTGTATTTCCGCTATAATATAACCTGGTTTTAAACAACTCCTAACTACTTGAAATTATAAAACTTTTCCTTTCAACTTAAGTTAATGCTCCAACAATGGAAGTAAGAAATAGTAACCTGCTGTATTTCAATTAATTATCATGTTTAGAACTCTACTGCTAATAATATTGTCTTAAAATACAAATGACTGAAAATATATTGAAATATAGGTACAGTTCAGGCACAATTATTTTGCCAAGGCACTGCACCTTCATTATTGTTAAAGTTTATGAATTCATTTCGAAGTTTCCTCTCTTGGTCTGTTACCACCTGGCTGAGACACGCCAAAACAAAAATTTTAAACTAGAATCTTCTTCCTCATTTTGATCTGGCATAAATACTGTTGGATATTCTGTTAACAAAAAGATGTGCAAAACACAGCATGTTTCAATAATACGCTGCATTTTGTTAACATTTGAATTAATAGAATTCCAAATGCATTTTCCACTCTCACTCTCCGGGCCCTACTAAATCTGTAATTAAAAAGTATTTGATACCAAGTCATTTTTTTGAATGAATAGTGTTTTATATTTTGACTCAAGGAAAAAGCAATATTGGCAACAGTTACGAATTGTTTTTTTTATATTGAATAGATGAGGCTTTTTTATGAAGATCTATATACTAAACGATCAAATGAAACAATTTAATATGCTTAAACATTCATTATATTATTTGAACTAACTTCAATACATACTCGCGACGCGTTTTGCTAACACAGTAGCTTTTTCAAATGAGTTGGTTTTCTACGCTCAGGCAGAGGTTGCAGTGATGGAATATCCAAGCTGTTATTTCTTATTGCAGTAGCCAATGTACTTCTCTGAAAAACCGCACCTTCTTATATCCTACCATTCGTTCTACAATCAATGAATGTAAATTTTTATCTTGCATCAGCCACTGCCAGTGAAACAAATATTTTGTTGCTTGTAATTATCATAAGCAGAAGCAGCTCTAAACGAAATATTCATATTTCGAATTAAACTAAAGGTTTCAAATTAACTCCACTGCTTATAAATTATTCAAGTGGAATCGATTAGAAACTTTCAGTTTCATTTAAAATAGAGATATTAGTATATTTCACAAAGTAAGAGGCGGTATAGTGAATTAAAATAAACACTGACATCCATTGCACCTAATGTGTTGGGAAAATTCCATTCTTCATAAAATTCTTCTGCTGGGTATATGCAGCCATTCTGCTGAGGTACTAAGTACTTTTAAATAAGTTTCCTCAAATCAATTGTAAATTGCTGTACACACTCCAGGTATAATGGAGGAAATGGTTGATTTTTCTATACGGAAGAAGTACTGAAGGCTTTGAGATGATTCTCCTGTTGCCAAAAATCTGAGGCTGATAACCAGCCGCTGTTCTACAGATATAGTAGATCTAATCATTGTAGAATTTCTAGTAAGAATCGCACCCTTTTTTCCTAATTTTCGGTATATTTGCAGTACAGCTATCTCAAAGCTACGTCTGTTTTGCCCCTACTTTTAGCAATTACTTTATTATGTTTTGTTTTTGTCTCCACAGAAATGTTCCAATTATCAAGGTTATGTTTCAAGCAAAGATATGCGGATTCCATTCCTTCCAGGCAGGTGTTATAGTTGTCCCAATACATTTTCTTTGGTTTCCCTCTGTTGTTCGCCTCGGGTTTGCCATTTTAATTCTCATCATTTTTTGAAATCTGTCGAGCCTGGCCCCATAGCCTATTAAAGGTGATTAACCAATACGTGACCCTTTTCTATTTCACTTTATTACATTGGTTAAAATAGAAAATGGCTTCGGAATTTATTATGTGTGTTAGCATAGTACTTCTAACTCATACTATCATTAAAACATAACCTTGCACTATTACACATCCACCATCAACCCAATTAAATCCGGCGTTCCCCAAGGTAGCGTTC
>CAJUYI010002800.1:0-27998 GCA_910591695.1 Galerucella pusilla | reverse complement strand
GTATTAATTACTTTTTTCATCTGTGGCTTCTTTAATACAGGGTGAAACAAAACGCAAATCAAGCAATATCTCAAAATTTTTAAATGAATCACCCTATAAGTCTTTTTACAATTTGTTAGTACAATTAATAAACTTTCAAACGATGTAGTAAACTTAGGGCATTAGTTAATGGAAAATCGTAGATATTTTATGATAATGGTCAAAAACAAGTATTTTACATACACAAATTAAATGGTATTAAATTTTTACATGCAACATCTTGTGAATTTTAACATTTCCAAGGCCTAAATTCTAATCGTAATTTTGGATGCATCTAAAATATCTTTGACTTCTTCTCTTACCATTAGGGGAAGGAAAGAAGGAATTATGTTGGAAGAAATATTTTTGTTTACTGTAAGTAGGCTAATGTCATTATAGTAGGTACTAATAAATATAAAAGCAGTTTGTAGTCTTTACGAAATAATTACTCAAGTCACCACAAACAGTATATCTTAGTTATGTAAAATGCAAGCTTGTAATTCGTTTTCCAACTTTTTCTATTTTTGAAAAACTAACAATTATGAAAACCAACATTATAAGAACACTCACATTTACATAAATGAACATTGACATTCTATAAAAAGTATAGTAGTTTATGTAAAGTGTTCAAAATGGCGATCATTTACTTCCATACCTACAATTCTTTTCAAAAACGAGGATCTTACTTTTTCCAATATAGCTGGAGTTATTGTGGAAAATGCGTTACGTTTGATGTTTGATGTTTTTTGATGTTGCTTGATGTATCCCCATAAAAAGAAATCCATCGGTGTGAGATCGAGAAGGCCACGAAATTGGTCCTCCACGTTCTATCCACCTGTCGGTAAAATTTATGATATACAGATGCTCCATCTTGTTGGAACCACAAGTTAACTATTGTGTTTGAATCAACTTCCTAAACACAAACGAAGATTACAGCAATATTTCTTTGACATTTATTAGTAGATACTATTTTGATAGTGGCCCACTTGATATAATCAAAAATATGGCTAGATTATGTTTCGCCCATTCTCAAACAAGCCTATAATAACAATTCTTGGAATTGAAACATGAATAAATATGAAATTTTTGGTAATTCCAGGTACCTACGGTATTAGCAAACATTTTATTCCATTGATTAGATATTGTAGATGCATCCAAAATTACGATTAAAATATATGCCTTAGAAATGTTAAAATTCACAAGATGTTGCATGTAAAAATTTAATACCATTTTATTTGTGTATGTAAAATACTTGTTTTTGACCATTATCATAAAATATCTACGATTTTCCATTAACTAATGCCCTAAGTTTACTACATCGTTTGAAAGTATATTAATTGTACTAACAAATTGTAAGAAGACTTATAGGGTGATTCATTTAAAAATTTTGAGATATTGCTTGATTTGCGTTTTGTTTCACCCTGTATTAAAGAATCCACAGATGAAAAAAGTAATTAATACTGAGCACAGCCAATGATGTGTGTATGACATTTGAACACAAAGACCTGTTGATTTATTTTAATTTACTGTTCTGCAGAGTGTTAAAGGGGAAGTCTTTTTTGCTAATAATTGGCCATATCTTTGTAAAACACCCTTATAATATATTAGAGTGATATATTTTTGTAACGCTCTCGGGGAGATCTTTTCAATTCTTGAACAAAATATAGTACGTTCCATTTAAAAAAATGTAAGTTTGTTCTGCTACGTGGTTTTGGAACACCCTGTAGAATCGAAAGTATTTTCAAAACGTGCCCTCAGTAACTGTATTAGCTCACACAAAATTATAAAGTTCTATCTATCACCACAACGATGTAATCCTCCGATGTCAGAAGATTGCCCCACCCTGTATATAGATAGATATATACAGGGTGCGGCAGATAAACGGTCAATTAGAAATATCTAGAGAACTAAAGGTATCTGAATTATGAAAGTTGGCATGAAGGGGTTTTGAATAATGAGCTATTCAATGAATATATTGCCGTAACAATTCTACTGCCGGTTATACCGGAAGTCGCACATAACTTTGTAATTTTCAATGGAAGACCCTGTATATTTTTAAATTTTAGGAATATTTACGTTATTCTGAACATTTTTTGTTGATACTTCCCTATACCTATATTGAACCGTTTTTGAGTTGTAATGTTTTTTATATGAAAATGACACTTTTTTACCATGTACATAAAATTCAATATCCTCTAATGTAATTTGAATAAAAGTTTAAATCTCTTAGGAACTATTCACCACATACCACTTTATTGTTTACACTGTGAAGTTACCTTTTTTATTATACAAGGTGCTGTCAAAATTGGAATAAAAACAGAATCCACAATCTTCGCGTAATTCCTTTTTTTCAAATGGGACACCCTGTATGTGATTATTTATTTTAGAAGAATACGTTGTCCACTATCGATATGTATTACTATTCCCTATACCTATCTCCAGATATCTTCAGATACCTTTAGTTCTCGAGATATCTCTAATTGACCGTTTATCTGCCGCACCCTGTATAGATAGATAGATAGATAGATAGATAGATAGATAGATAGATATAGATATATAGTATATAAATATATAATTTAATGAGAAATATTTGTTTAATGGGAGTTTTTTTGGGGATGTGACAATAATACCAAAGTGTACTCTTTTAAGAATTTAATTCCGAGCTTTCGAATTAAATTCTTAAAAGAGTACACTTTGGTATTATTGTCACATCCCCAAAAAAACTATACTATAGTTATTATAAATATAAATTGTTGCCATTATGGAGGATTTGACAAACAGTTTTTGAGATACAAGTGTTAAACTTGAAGAAAAACATATTAAAGAACTTGCGGAACACCAGCAATGAACAAAGGTGCTTTTTAAAGTGCTAAACAGGTAGGTACTATATTATTTACAATGCAATGCAATGAGAAACACAAAAATAAGAGTAGAACTGGAAATACAGTCAACTTTGGAGAATATTTTGAGGAAAGACAACTGGACTGGTGGAGACACGCGTATGGAGAAGACTAAATTAAAGAAAATTCAATACAATAAAAAGAGAGGAAAGGAAAAACTTGAATGGAAGCTGAAACACTGGCCACTGGCAGAAATAAGTGGAAAAAATTATAAAAGAGTAAAAATATCGCTCTACACTACAATATTGTTACGAATTCACTGATTCTGAAGCCGGTCCTGTCGAAAACTATGAATGCGACCTTTCTAGAAAGGTTCTTTCGCAGGTAATATTCGGACTGTCCTCGAAAAGTACAAGGCGTACAATGGTTTATCGCGGTTTATATCGAATTATAAAGTATAAGCAGAGGTGGTATATTCAAGAAAGTTCTAGAGTTGCGAAGGACTATATATACGCGGGTTTTCGAGTGAGTCAAGTAGTTGTTCAGTATACAGTGAACCGGTAAACAGTTTCAGTATACAGTGAGTGAACAGAAAGTGAATATAAATAGTGTTGAAGATAAATTAGGACAATTATTATACCGAGTGTAGATAAATTAATAGACATTAAGTAGTGTGTATATAAATTAAGTTCATTATAGTGTGTAAGTGTTTCTTTAATTTAACCATAACCTTAAACATGCACTTTTCATCTTACCTCGCCATTTCTTCGATGAACAACAGTTCGTGCATTCTTTCCCTATAATTATTCTTTGTGAACTTTTTTTCGGCAACCGTAGCATGCGATAACAAAAAAGTTTCCGCATGCGGACACGGATACATCGACCTCAGTCTTTTTTCCCACTCTTCGTTCGGATTCGCGTTTTCCACAGTTGAATGAAAAGGGACTATGTCAGAATTATGCATAGTCCATCGTTCCGATATTGATAATGTAATTTCTTTTCGAATTTCGTTAATTTTTTCCAGGTCTGGATCTGGTACGACGTCTACGCATATGTGTTTAACTAGAACGGGTTCTGAGGAGAAATCAAATACCACTGATTGTCTGAAATAGAAAATAAAGTAGAGTAAGTGTAGTTTTTACTGACAGATGACAGCGGTGCCGTGTATTCGCGAAAACTAGAAGAATTGGAATGGGGAAAACAAACCAAATCGCCATTAGAGTACGTGTATTGAAACAAATGGGGGTTAGCCACAGATTATCTGGGTTAGCATTGTTTTCCCAATTCCACTGACAGCTTTGGCATAAACTGCAGCGCCCACTATCGGAAACATTTTCGCGAATACGGGATTGAAAATCAATGGAAGGAGAACCTTTGTTCTCTAACTCTTATTGTGCAAAACTCACAGATTTATTTGAAAGGAATATATTAATGATGGTTGAAAAGAAATATTTTAAAATTATTTATCTAATTCCGCTATCAAATGTGACACTTTACGTCACTCCTTGACGTTAGGTAGCGTCACATTTTTCATAACCTTCATATATCAGTTATGAAAAGTAGTTATGTAAAAACTTTACGTAACTGTTTATGTTTCAACATAGAGATACCACATGAGTTTCAAAGAATAATTTATTAATTAAGTAGGTACTGTCAAAACTGACAATTATTCCATTATTTAAACTGTACAATTAACCCATTATTTTAATTCAAAAGTATTTTGAGATTTATAAACATTGAAAACATTATTCAGGACACAATTATTTAAAGTAAGTCAATTTTCTGGTTGAATACATCATAGTAACAATACTTCTAACACCATTTGATTCCACTTCAATATTATCATTGTAATTGAAGATTTTATTGAATATTATGAAAGCGCGGTATTAGATAAAACGTTGTACGTAAACACGTTATGAAGAGAGCTATACATTGTTCAACTCGCGTAATTTGCAGAACTCGCTAGCGCTCGTTTTGGCAAATATTACGCTTGTTGAGCAATATCGCTCTTTTCATAACTAATTACGTAAATATCTATTCTACGTCTGATCGGTAAGTAAATCACCTACCGACGTGTTAAACTTAGAAACCAGTAAACACAACCTACCGTCCTGACAACCGATGCTGTAAATAAACAAAAAAGATCAATTGCGCAAAAAAAATTATTGAAATAATAGTAAAAATTTATCCGAACAAATTCAAGTAGATCACCAGCACTGCGACTACCAGCTTTGCATAGAATTTTAATATAGCATCGGTGGTTCAGTGGTAGAATGCTCGCCTTCCACGCGGGCGGCCCGGGTTCGATTCCCGGCCGAAGCATATGAATCGCTGCTTCGTAAACAGTGTTGCCGGAGGTGGTACAATTGTACCAGTTTTGGTACATTTTATGTAAAAAAGTACGTTGGTACAACATTGTCAAAATTGTCTTCTTTTTGGTACATTTAAATTTCTTTACAATCAAAACAATTAATTACTATTTTTACGTTCTTTTAGAGTTTTAGACTGATTTTTGTAACGTTTTTATAAAAAAAAATTAAAAATATTTTCTTAGAAATACAACTTTTATTTAAAATTTCGCGCCATATGCAGTTTGACATAAAAATAGTATAAATATTTCTTTGTTGGTACACTTGTGCTAAATCTGGTACATTTTTGACTGTGAGGTTGGTACGAAATATTATTAAGCTCCGGCAACACTGTTCGTAAACGAAAGAGAAACTCAGGAGAGAGCACACGCTCGCAAGCAAGGCACATAACGAAGCAACGTAACATAACGTAGCGTAACGTAACGCGACCCCTGGTCGCTCAAACATAACCTGACGTAAAGAACTAAAGTTCCAAAAATGATTGGATATGACGCCAGCAGATTACCCCCTACCAAGCAAATTTGCTGCAACCTATTAATAGAGCTCATTACAATGAATATGCGTTGCCCTGCCAACAAAGTTCATGATTATGGATGGACCATTACAATAAATATACTTTTAATTGGTTTGATGGTTCTCCAAGTTAATCTTTATATGAATTATATGCTGAGCATGAAGGTAAAAATTTATTCTTGGTAGGTATACTTACTATACAGGGTGTCCCACGACGAGTTAAAAATATCTGTATATGTCAATATACTTATAGTAAAATCATGAAAATTCCTACGTTTTGGTTTTTGGATGCGATTTTTTTAACTAAAATATTTTGAAAGATGGCAGACTTCCGGTTCTACCGGAAGTCGACAGCAACTTTGTTATTTTGAATAGAACACCCTGTATATTAATACATTTTTGAAATAAACGTAAAATTTTAGTATACTTTTGTCTGAAAACTTTTTTCGAAAAATGCATACTTTTTGAGTTATTGATTTTTTTGTAAAAAATTTGACCGTTGCAGACCCTTGTAAATTATTTTTTTACGAGGATACCCTTAAAGATATGAAAATGGTTTCTGTTCAGTTGCTTTTAGCAAGGTCAGGCGTATTTGAAACTATGTTGGAAAATTTTTCATTTTATACAGGGTGTGTATAAAAAGTGTTCAAAGTTTAACTTCATAAATATCAAATTTCTTTATTTTCCTAAATAGAACCACCCGGTTTTTTCCATTTTAATGCATTCAGGGGTAAAAAATGAGGCAAATTCATGTATACTTTCCTATACCTAAACCTTGCCGTTATCCAGATATTGAATGTTTTCTGTAAATTTTGAGAGATGCAGGTGTGGTCTATCTTTTATTTTCAAGCACTAAGAAATTAAAAAGATTATGTAAATTTACTTTTAATACATGGTAAATATGGCAAAGTTGTTACAAGAACATATTTGCTTTATTTGCAGTAAGATATTCTGCATCTCTAAAAATTTACAGAAAACATTTAATATCTGGATAACAGTAAGGTTTAGGTATAAGAAAGTATACATTAATTTGCCTTATTTTTTACCCCTGAATGCATTAAAATGAAAAAAACCGGGTGGTTCTATTTAAGAAAATAAAGAAATTTGATATTTATGAAGTTAAACTTTGAACACTTTTTATAAACACCCTGTATAAAATGAAAAATTTTTCAACATAGATTCAAATACGTCTGACCTTGCTAAAAGCAACCGAACAGAAACCATTTTCATATCTTCAAGGGTATCTTCGTAATAAAATAATTTACAAGGGTCCGAAACGGTCAAATTTTTTACAAAAAAATCAATGACTCGAAAAGTATGCATTTTTCGAAAAAAGTTTCAAGACAAAAGTATACTAAAATTTTACGTAGATTTAAAAAATGTATTAATGTGGTGTTCTATAAAAATAACAAAGTTACAGTCGACATGATTTTACTATAAGTATTTTGCCATATACAGATAGTTTTAACTCATCGTGGGACACCCTGTATATTCAACAATATATCTATTAATTAAAACAATGGTTCAATAAAACTCAAAGTCTAAACCACAAAAATTTTTAATAAAAGTTCCTCAAAAAGGACACTTATAATGTGTGCTACTAGTTTCGGTACAATATTACCATCATCAGGCTACAATATAAAGAGAAAAGGTAAACTTAATACATGAAGATCTTACAAGATTATGTTAAAATAGTTAAGCAAAATGTCAAAAGATATAAAATGAATATGGAAATTTAATAAAGTTAATAATACAAAGCTTGAGAATATTACAATTGTTGATATTAAATTTAAATTTAATAATATAATTAAAAGGTTAATGAGAATCTTATACATTATAACTTTGATAATATAAATTATAAAATTGGGTAGTCAAATTGAAATGAAATAAAATAAATCATAGTTACCTGTATGAAATGTGAAATCCAAAGACATTGGAAAAACATTGGAAATAAGACATTTGAAGTTGCTTAAAAATTAATTAAATTGTTGACCTAATGGTCTATGCCAAAAGGGGGGAATGTTCAAAGAACTTTAGTTTATTTAAATTTACATTTAATTTTACTTAAAGGACTATTGGAAATAGAATGAAGAAAAATATCTTTTGTCAATTTTCCTATGTAATGAAATAGTCTAAAATTGACAAATAATAATCTCAAATGGCTTGGACTAGCCACTGAAAACATTTGAACGGTTAAAATAACCATTATCAAAATAAGTATTAATAAGATCATAATGTTTTAAAACAGCTTATAATACTATAAATAATAATTATTAATAGGGATTTGATATAAATAAATTTCAAGAATTCGTTTATAGTAATTTAATATTTGATAATGTAATTGTGAATGGCCAATGATAAACAAAACTATTGTATTATCATATTTAATCACACATGGCCTTGCGTATCAAATTTCGTTGATTTTTAATAGTGTAACTAATAATTATATTGAAGATACTGCTGTATCAAAATTTGATATAAGACCTTGGAAATGCCATTTACCCTATTAGATAATAATTAAATATTCTTGGAGGGTACTTAATAGTTATCATCTCAGGGTATCTCTATTGAAGGCCGGTTCTACAATTTGACTATAATAATATATATACGTAGGATAATGAGTTACTATTGCCTTCTACATTAAAGGTATACCTTATCCTCTGCTATGCTAAAACTAAGCAAGGTCCAAAGACTTGCATGCATTGGCATTACAGGGGAAATGAGGACTACTCCTACTGCGGCGCTGGATACAATGCTAGTCCTTCCTCCGCTACATTGTGTCATAATGTGCGAAGCAAGGGCAGCACTAACCCGACTGGAAAAAGCATCAGACCATGACGTGGCACATGGGAGAGGACACACAGAGATAAGGCATGTGGATGATGACATTTTCAAAATGCCAACAGACCACATGACCACCAAATATATCTTTCGCAAGAACTCCGAGATTGTTATAAAAGATGGAAAGGAGCTTGAGGAAGAGAACGCACCACCACTTAGTAGAGCGGATGAACTGATCTGGTATACAGACGGATCAAAAAATGAACCAGGCAAATACATAGGAAGAAATTCATAGAAGAACCCTCAGAAAAAGTAGCGAAAGAACTGCTCTCAATGAGCAGGAACAAAAGGAGCACCTAAACAAAATAGGACTGTACAACGGAGACCTTACATGCAGAAAGGATACCGAAACAGCTCTGCATATACTATGCAACTGTGAGTCGCTGGACCACAGAAGGCGGAATCTGTATGGCAGAACCCAAATGACTCCAGAAGACTTCTACAACCAACCAGCAAAGAACCTGTATGAGCTAATACAGGGAACGGAATGGCTGAATAGGTTGTAGTCAGAACACTAGGAGTATCCACAATAAGCCCAGGAGGCTGAGGTGGTACCGGCGAAGGGACGGCTCCTGAGAAGAAAAAAGGTATACTTTTATTGCAAGTATAAACCAGAGTATAGGATTTTTATTCCAGTTTGAGGGTGAAACCGAGGAATAAAATCTATTCTGCATTCGTAAAAGTACCAACATTGCTGTCATGTCTCGCGCCAGAAGATGAGAAAATCGAAGAGATAAGATTATACCGATCCAGTGGCGGATTTACTCATTTGCCGCTGGTAGATTATTCAAATCCCAACAATAGGGTACGAGCATAAATTTTGCCATTGGTTGGAATTGACGCTTTAACAGGTCTCCTAATACCTTGCATGCCTATTTTTTCAAAAAAATATAAACTTTACTTTTAAAACGACTTTAAAAATCATAAAATTTGAAAGTTTACGTCATAAAGATGGCTGCCCCATGGAGTGACGTCATTTGTTTACGTTCTTATTCGTGTATCACGCTCTGAGTTCTTGTGACCTAATTTGTTTCTGAAAGCTTCAAAAATGGATAAAGCCGAAAAAAAAGTTGGTATTCCAAGTATTGCATTGTTCCAGTGTGTAAATCAACGTCTATTAAAACTCCAGACAAAATATTTGTTACTTTACCTGGTGTCGTAAGCAAAAATACACTTAAGGGGAATCTATCGGCAGCGATTTGACAAAATATCGAAGTATTTTTGGCAAAGAATTTTGAGGTAATGGATGTATTGAAAATTAAGAAAAAAATATATCATGTAGATTAATGTTGAACTTAGAGTTCTCATCGAATAAAAACTTTGAAATGCTAACCAAATTTTGTTGAAAAAAATACGAATCATGAGGTAATTACACATATTAAGCAAAGTTTGAGCCCTTGTAAACAATTAAATATGGATTAAATGGAAAAACTAATTGATGAGAAGTCTAATTTGAAGCTTTATGAATACTATATAAAAATCTCAGAATCCTCAAATTACTTATGACCGTACAATTCCTTATTGAAATTCGGTTGCTACCACTAAAATATCGGATAAAATTCCATCTCTCGCTTTTCTATCCTTCTATGACTGACATTGTCTCTCTGCTTCGGTAGTCGCGTGCCGTTCCATTGTTGATACAACGCTCGGCGGTCTCCCAGTTCAGTACTGACGAAGCTTATAGAGTAGTACGTGAACCAAAATCCGCTTGGACCGCTTGGCTACCTACATGTTGCGGAGCTTTCATATTTCTAATAAAATTTTCGTTATGTGAACTTAAACGTGAGGACGTTGGGAAACAAACAAATATACAAAGCATAATTGTGCAAGGTCGAATTTGGTAGATGCCCCTTAAGAGAGGGCATTACTTTTGTTTGTGAAGACCATTTTAATGTAAGTACCTACTTCTATGCTGGTAATTTTTATTCTTAAATAGTTTGAGGTTATGTACCTATGTCTAGGAATCAACCATAGAAACATCATTTTTTTACGACCACACATCGAAATATGGTTAGTATATATTATACAAATAAAACATAGTTTAAATCGTACTTACGATAATGCTTTAACCCCTCTTATTTCCTCTGCAATAAAGCAGCTGTTTGACTTCATAAATTCAAGCAGCATAAATGAGTCTACTTTGGGCAAGTTATCAGTTTGTGCTTTTACAAAAACTTCGCTAGCCATATCTTTACTCACAAAATATGAAAGAATCGTCACTGAGCAATTAATAGTTGATTAAAATACAATATAAACACACAACTACACATAACCTAATGCAATACCGGCCATATTGACATAAGTAAACCCAAGTGATATGACATCACACGTATCATCGGTAGCGTTCGGAAATCCTCGGGTTGTGGTCGGAAAGTGCATTGAAATTTGAATTCTATTTTAAAATTTGGGAGTAATTTCCAATGGAAACTGGATTACTTCCTAATATTAGTAATTTTTGATATCACATTTACTATTATAAATTAATATCCAAGCAAAATATGAAATGCTGCTGAAATGAAGAGACTTTTAGGTGTCATGATCTCGATAATTATCGAATTTTCGAAAAAAATTATAAGAACTATTTTTGTAGATATTAAGGCGATCTTCATTTTTCATCCGAAAAAAAATTCTCTAATTCGCATATTTAGCCAGATATTAGCGAGATATTATTCCAGGGTTTAGAGGGCCATTTTCCCCCTCTTCCGTAAACCTAATCGGGATAACTTTTTTCTCCTTCAAATCACCTGCCGTAACCTACAAATTGAGCGCAAATTCAGGGACTTTCAGGAGCTTTGTCCCTTCATTTACTGGACTAACTTAGCACTTTAGCTTTTTTATAGCTAGACGTGGCAATATCGAATGTTTTCGACTGCATTCCTTTCACAGCTTCAAATAAACTTGCCAAAGTATACTCAAATACGTATCGGTAGAAAAATAGTTAGTTGGGATAATATACAGAGTGAAATTTAAAATATCAAATATAATTTGATCCATAAAAAGTAGTAACATTTAAAGATTAAACTCACCTGAACGTTCCGTATATCCCAGTAGTAAAAACAACTTTTATTCTATACTCAACGGGCAGCATAGACTCTTGATGTAACAATGGTGATATCCATTCTTGGTTATTTCTCAGATCTATTTTGCAATTTTTAATGAAAATACAAGCTATGAAAAAATGATTCCTATGTGTGTCTTGTAGAAGGGCTACAGCTTTTAACGGTCGTTTTGTTTTTAAAAAGAACGTCCATTCGTGAAGACTGTTTTTTGAAGATACTGTTACAGATAGGGGACATGAACACTGATCTTCTACTTCTTCAACTTTAGTACACATCAAAGCATTCGGATTCGAAGACTGTGACCATTTTTCGAGGATTTCTTCTGTATAGGATTTACCTAAAGAAAAAAAACGGATTTAAATAAAAGTTACATAGCCGATATATCTCAATAAGTTTTCAAAAAGACGCCAAAATCAGGGACGTATATAGGGGGGCAAAAATTAAATGGAAGACCCCAAATGACTCCAGAAGAATTCTACAACCAACCAGTGAAGAACCTGTATAAGCTAATACAGGGAACGGATAGGCTGAATAGGCTGTAGTCAGAATGTTAGGAGAATCCACAATAAGCCCAAGAGGCTGAGGTGGTGCCGGCTCCTTTAAAAAAAGATATACATGGTTATAACCATTTCAGCAGAAGGGAGCAAAACGAAAAACGATGTTTAAAAATTCTTTTAGATGTAGCCAAGTCAAACAAATAATTAAATAAAAGACTCAACATTATTTCTTGAACTTGAAAAATTGCTTTAGGTGGTGGCACTCGATTTTTTTTGTCTTAGGCGGAGCCTTCAAAAATGAAAAAAACCAAAACCCTCCCCATGTAAAAGCTATAGCTACGAATACGCCAAAAATAAAATCACAGTTTTTGTATTACACCTCAAAGTCAAAATTTAATACATTCTTGAAAAGTTGTCATGGTGCAAATTTAAAGTGAAGCAGTGTTCAAATACTGGATGGTTACTTCAAATGGTTCTAATATTGGGATCTTGGAAATAAAATAGGTACAAAGTGGGTAAAATAGGATAAAAGACAATTTGCATTGACAAATTTAAAATATGGGCTGTTTTCAATACATTGGCCAAAAACCAAATTTATATACATGTTAAAATTAGCAAAACACTTAATTGAATCAAATATTGAACATTGAATAATAATATTAAATTTTTATAATATTACTGACAAAATTTTTTGGAATCTATAAAAAAATAGGTAGAACGTGTCGCGGGACACACGGTAGGAACTTTAGTTTCTTTTAAGCAAAATTTATGTAATACATCTGACGTTATAGATAAACAATTTGCATATTCCTCGGTGGTCGAGTAGTAAGCAAACCAGACTTTCACGCGGTAGACCCGGGTTCGATTCCCCGTGAAGAAGTTTTTTTTTATTGTTAATTCTATTTTTAAATAATTATTCTGCTTTATATTAATAACGACAACAGGTAGACAATTGAAATATTTAGCAAAATATTCATTATTATAGATAATGGTACGGTACCCTTCATGAGGGAGTCCGACTGGCAACATCTACCTTATAACAGCATCGTAAATTTTAAAAAGGAAACCGTAGCATTATACAAATTGGACATTCAAGAACATAAAATTGAGTTGTTAAATTTTTAATTTGAAGTTATATTACAGTTTATAGAAATTTTTATTTTCTAGAATTTTTCTTGAGTGGGTCGTAGAAAAAATATGCTGTTCGACTCGTGTGGATTGTCCATATCGCACTTGAACGTCCTTGTGCAATATGGCCATCATATCCACACTTGTTTCACAAACTACTATTTCTATCAAAATATGCCCTTTTACATTTAAAAACAACCTGCCAAATGTCAAATCAATTTATCCATCCATTTTAAAGTTAACGAATTAAAACATTCAAGTTTTCAAAATTTCAACACCCTGTATTTCGAAAAGTAAATGTCGTGCTAGACCCCTTAATCCTCACATCATTTTGTCCAATTTTACGAGAGGAATCTACATGCAAACGTTGTAATTACCCTTAACGTTCGAGATGCTTATACCATTTTTGGGGGCGCAAAAAAAATTATGGAAATAATAGTAAAAATTTATCCGAACAAATTCAAGTAGATCACCAGCACTGCGAATACCAGCTTTGCATAGAATTTTAATATAGCATCGGTGGTTCAGTGGTAGAATGCTCGCCTTCCACGCGGGTGGCCCGGGTTCGATTCCCGGCCGAAGCATATGAATCGCTGCTTCGTAAACTAGAGAGAGACTCAGGAGAGAGCACACGCACGTAACGAAGCAACGTAACATAACGTAACGTAGCGGTCAGATCTTTTCCGTCGCGACCCTTGGTCGCTCAAACATAACCTGACGTAAAGAACTAACGTTCCAATAAAATAAAAAGGAAATAAATGAACAGGTTGTATTTTAAATAACTTATACGCCAATTTTTTAAATGGAGCACCCTATAAATTATTGCACTGTTGGATTCACCTCTACAATAGGTGGAAAGTTAATCAGTTGGAAGTTACGGATAAAATAGTAACATTTTAATTTGTAACAAATCAGCAAAACCATACAACAAATCTAAATGATGTTAAAAGGTGCTCAAATTGACTATAGATGCTGGCTGAGCGGCATGAATTTTTGTTTTCAGATACCCCCTTAAAAGAGTCTAGGAGGGTTGAATCGGGTGACCTAGGTGGCCATTCCAACATTGCTCCTCACCATTCCAGTTTCCCACAATAAAATATGGTTCCGAAAAATGCAAATCTTGTAATTTATGTAACCGGTTAATTGATATATTTATAACTATGTTGTGGATCCGAGTTTGTTATTGATTCATTTTATTCCATAATTGAAGATTCCAAATAATTAGGCTTGAAACAATTAATTTATTAAATAAAATACTTGTTAATATTGAAAAATGGTTCCCCCATCACTTACTTACCAAATTATTGATACAGGCATAAATTTAGTTAAAGTTCTTTAAGCAAAGAAACACAACCACAACATTCAATGACCGAAATTCCAATTTAATCTAATCTGACGAACTCACACAGGTAGACTAAGCAACAATCGGCGCGTCGACAGTTTGTACATTTTGGCTATCGTCGAATGTCAGAGTTCCAATCAAATGTTATGGGAATAGTAAAAGTAGTGATAATATAACAAAGATGGCGGATATAATAGACAATAAAAGTTGGTACCGTTATACAGGGTGTTTTGGTGCTTCCAAAAACCTATATTTAATGTTTCTTCTGCACATTATAACCGAGATACAGGGTGTTTTATAAGTTTATCCCATTTCTTTCCAACTTCATTACTTCCAAATTACCCTGTATATTATTTTGAAATTTGCTACACGTAATAACCTTTATCTAGAAACTCTATCAAAAGCATCTCCAAAAAGATAATGCAGATCTGGCTTAACAAAATTTTTTTTCAAAAGTCGACTTTCCTAAAAACAACACCCTGTATATAGATTTTTTTTAAATTGCTCTTTATAATTGGAAAGGCTATGAAAAATCGAATCTACTATTTCCTTAAAAAATTCACCGTCAAAGTAATATTTAATGCATCTAGAGAAGCATTCTAGAAATACAATTGAGTTTGTATGTTTACGAGTACAGACCACTAATAGTTATTTGTGTACCAAGGCCGTAATGTTGATCTTTTTTGGCCGAATCTGAAATTTGCGGCCGAGGCGTAGCCGAGGCCAAGCAAATTTCAGGTGAGGCCAAAAATATCATACGGCCGAGGTGCACACAAAATTTTTTAAGCGAGTGTCTCATCAAATAGGTAACAACTTTTTTTTACAATTTTGTTTCTAAACAGAGACGAAACTGGAAGATTAGATTCAAATTTTTATTAACCAAATGAAAAGTGTATTATTAAGTAACAAAGATGTGTACAGAATTACTTACAGTAAGTATGATAAACAGAAGTTGGGTCATAACGAAGTTAATAAATTAGGGCATTATTTGCTATTAATTGTTATGTTAAATGTACATTTACTACATTTTGAAAATGTAATACCACTTTTAGACATGACATTGTTAACAAACATTTCATTTTCTTGATTTTCCGTAACAATGGTTCTTGCTGGAAAGCTGCTTACTGAAGTACCATCTAATTCAATTTCTTTGGAATTATTTTGAACAGAAGAACGCATACCTGAAGCGTTTCTAGTAGGTTGCCCTCATAATGACTTTGTTTGCAAAAGCGGCCGTAAAGTAAAAAAGCGGCCGTAAAGTAAAAAAGCGGCCGTAAAGTAAAAAAGCGGCCAAAAAAGATACACTTTAGGGACGTTAATAGATCCGTAAAACTTCATTTTTTGTGACACTCGCTTAAAAAAAATGTTATTACAAGGTCGTACCTAGAAATACTCATTCAATATGTTTTGAAAACTATGCACTTCTACATTTAAAATAACAAATAGTCCAGTAAATAAGGGTATCAACCTTGAGAATAGGTCGGGCCGGTGTCATTTTTTTTTAATTTGTAGGTATTGATGTGTACATTAACCTCTCAAAATCTCATTTATGGCGGAATGACCGCAAGACCCTGAAAATCTCCCTGAAGAGCCCAAAAATCCATTTTCCCAACTATTTTGGTCCATATCTCCCAAAATATGGCACCTAGAGATTTCGGATTTGGACAGAAATGAAGATCAGATCAATGCCTACAAAAATGGTCCCTATCGTTTTCGTCGTCAATTTGGTGGTTTTCGAGATAACGGGCCACAAACGCGCGCCGTATTTTTTACATCTGACCTGGATCTCGGGAGGCGCTCTCAGCTCCTTAATTTCTGAGCGGATGGGAATAATGGGACTTTGAAGGGTTTCGAAGACCCTCCGGGGGATTACATAAACATTTTCTCGCGCATTCCAATAAACCACGTGTTTTCGTCAGGGCGGTTTTTCCGGATTTTCGGAGTTTTCCGAAATTTTATGGAAAATCCCGGAATTTAGGGATAATGGATCCTTTTATCGGGTTCTGATACACCTCATTCGAAAGCTTATGTTCTCCCCTTGTGAACGGTACTTTTTTTTTCATTTCAACTCTTTTAGTTTTCCGGAAAATCTAGAGAATCTCCGCCCCCCTGAAAATCCAAGTTTTTTTTTCATGATTACTTCCTTTTTGTGGTTTGAATTTTTGAGAGTGAAAATTACACCATATTGAAGAGGACATTCTGACCTTTCCGTCAATATATATATCAAGTACTTTCACGCGTGTATATCAAAACAATTTGTTTGAAAACTTTCCCCAAATAACTGTAATTACAAGGATGAGGATGAAGATGTAATTGTATCAGCTGATCAAGCAGAGGGAGGGGCAGAAATTGGTGGAGGTGAAGATAGAGAGCTAGAGGAGCAAGAGGAAGAAACAGAAGGCATGGATGGAGAGGGGGTTGATGATGTCAGCCAGCAACATCCATCTGAGATAAATGTATTGGAATGGTGATGGATAGATGTATAATTGTTCATTTCTCCATAGATAAGATTTTGAGAGGTGAATGTAGCCATCAATACCAATAAATTAAAAAAAAAATGGCACCGGCCCGACCTATTTTCAAGGTTTGGCCTTGTTCTGGACTACCGTTACTGGACTAAAAATACGGGAAATAAATTTATACTTCAAAAAACGGAGAGATTTTTATTAATTTTATCAATTGACCTAAAAAGATGTCCAAACCGAGCAAGTCCAATCTACAAAAATTGCAGTATAAATATTATCCCAAATGATACATAGCATAGAGTTTAAAAGTAAATTAAGAATAATGGCACATTTATCACAAAAAAACGAACTCATGATGGAGCCAATAATATTTTTCAAGATTTGAATCCTGAATTCCCTCTTATAAGTAGATCCTCGGTAATGACTTTAAAAAAACTGGTAGTTTAGGATCGTCCAAGGACTGGTAGACAGAAATGAGCAGCTGATAAAGATTAAAGTTTAGAAGTTCGAGATTACCCTAAAGCAAAGGTTCCCAACCTTTTTTTGTCTACTGCCCACTTTAAGAATAAATTATTTTTTAACGCCCCCCTTTTTAAACATACTTAAAAACCGCTAAGTACCTACTTATAACTGATTATTGAAACGCAACTTTATATAGTATTCTGACAGAGTATCTTTTATTGAAAATAAAACAAACATAATCAATTCTTATATAAAAACTAATGTGAAGGTTGAATCTGATGCTGTACAATAAGTTTGTTGATATCAGGTTCCAATTTACTCAAAAACAGCCGCAAGTCGCCACGTTCGGTAACACGCAAACGATTTCTCTTTTTAGTAAGCAGCGTTGCCACAGCACTAAATCCACGTTCACACAAATATGACGATGGGAATGCTATCAAAAATCGTTGAACAATTGACCACAATCCAGGGTACAATTGCGGGATCAGTTTTTGTAGCCAAAATTCTTGACATCCATTTTTGAACTTGATTTTTATTTCTTCGTTTGTTGTCAATTCTATAAGTTCTTCTTCCAGCTGAGGTGACATTGCTGTGTTGACATTTGAAAACGGATCCTAGTATGAATTTTAAAAAATTCGTGCATATTTTCAATTTTTTTCAATTTTTGAAATTTTTTTTATTTTATTAATTTTTTTATTTATTTTTTTTTAAATTTTTTTTTTAAATTTGATGTAATTTCATGATTGTGGCGTTAATGTGTTGTGGACATTTGTTTAAATTTCTTGTATCATATCTGACAAGTATGGCACCGAAGATGGCCTAACAGCCGAAAGCGCTTTGCAATTTTAAATAAAAAATTTTTACACAGAATACAACAATGTTTCCATTGACAAAAACATTACTTACCAAACAATTCTTTTTCTTTCGCTCTCTGCATTCGCATCTCTCTATACCTAAACCGTTCCCTCCATTCCGTCAATTCTTCTTCTCCGTGTGCGCGTACACATTGCAATCCATAACGGCAACATCCGGCTTCCCTCCAATTGTCGCATGGCAGATATGCGTCTGAGGTAACTCCTCTAGGTGGCGGCCGCCATCGCCAGTCACGTCCGTCATCCGACATCACTGTCATTTCATGAGCTTCAGTCTGACAGTGGGCACGTAATTCGCATTTGTCTGAAAATGTAACGTTGCAATATACACAAGAGACTAGAGGTGGAGGTCTATCCATCTGAAAACAAAAATGCTTGTAGTTATTGTGGTTTTATAAATAGTCAAGTTATTTTCGCCACGATTATCAATGCTCTAGTGCTTATTGTAGAGTTCATAGTAACAGCGTCAATAATGTCATCTTCCTTACACAAACCAAATAGACATTAATTCAGACCATTTCGTGGTGAAAATAGAAATGGAAATTAAAAAGTCCCAGGTGTAGATATAGCTTCGTATTAATAAAAACTTTGATCTATTTTCTATGAATTTCTCTACTTAAACATCATTCGAAGCTTGTAGGATTTTTCCTTCAATATAATTGCCATTTGGTGTAATTTTTTTAATCAAATTGATTTTACTGATTTCTTACCTTTACAACATTAGTAAATCCATTAGTAAAGTTAGCATCCAGTATTTTCAGTAGATTAATTGTCTTTTGTTTGGAATTTGCACAATTTATGAAGTTTCCTAGAAGTGCTTCTAATACAGCCTTAATTTCTTTATTCACATCAGATTCTTGAATTAACATAAGCCAATCTTTAGCTGCTATATCTGCTTCTGTAAGAAAAACATTTCCAAGCATTAAAGATCATGTATTATACTTTTTTACTTATGTAATTTTATCAACTTCAGAATGCATCTTTGTAAAAAATACCATTTTATAATCCCTCCCATTTCAATCTGTGAATCTTGAGGTAATTATTTATTTTTAAACGATAAAAATTATTTAAGAAATTACTTCTTGGCAAGTAATGTAACAAAACCTCATACACAGGAAATTGAAACCACAAAAGAATTTTTAAAATTGACCAAATGTGTTTTTTTGCCCAGGCGAAGTAAAAATATTGGGACATTTGATGCATGTCTTGTAAATACAAAAAATATTTTTAAAAGGTGTCCCAAGATAAAAAAAACTGGTATGATTTGTGAAAACTTGATTTGATAGACATTTCAATTCATCAAAAAACAAGGAAATGTAAAATAACCCTTAATTTGTAGTTATCTGTACTTTTGGCAGTATTATAATAGTTAAATAAATATTATATTTTATATAACAATTAACAAATGGATGAAAATGAAAAAAGGGGAAAAACAATTAAACTAATGTATTCTAAACAGTGTTCAAATTCAATTTTTATCAGTTTCCACTGTAGCATTGATTGAGTCTTGGGAATTGCCTTATTATACTTGGTTTTTACGTGAAGCTCAATGGTTAAAACAACTTCCATTTGAAATAATAAAGCCTATATGTGTCATGGGTTACTGGTCTAAGACACCGTTCAAATTACTGCATATTCAGTTTACTGATTTTAATAAACTTTCTGTTATCAGCTTTATTTTGAGATTATATTACCCCAACTTATATAAAGATGAGATTAGAATGAAGCATTTACTGATTAACAATTCTTGGTATGGATCCAGTTGATAAATATCAACCATACAAATTGAATGATGTGATAAGTATTGTAAATATACAGCAATCAATTCAAAAGAAATAATTTGAGCCATATATTTATGCTAGTTTCACAACTGCAAATTATAGACAATATATAGGTGTCAATGTTGGGTAATACATATATACACTCAATAAATGAACAACTTATATTCAAAGTCTTACCTGTAAATCGTTTAATCATGTAAAGCGAATGTATAAGCCTTTTTCTAGCCAAGCAAACATTATAATTAGTCTGATCAGGGCACAGTTTAATAATACTTTTGGAATCAATAATTACAGCTTGATGGTTGTTTAACTCTAAGAAGCACTCTGCTCTATCTGTAAGATGTAATACGAGCTGTTCGATGGAATTCTGATTATTTGTTAATAGTTTATTCAGGAGCTCTATCGCCTGCACCCAGTTTTTTTGTTTCAAATATTCTTGCGCTTGCATTTCCATTGTTGTAGGGGTCATGGAAAACGTTAGCAAGTAGAATGTAGTGATATTTATTACTTTCTTCAGTTAATATTTACATTAAATCTACACTAGTAATTTTAATCAAAGAATTAGTTTACAAAACATTAACACTAGACGTCATTGTGACAGCAGTGACAGATGACAAGACAAAAAAGAAATACTCTGCTAACTTCAGCAGAATTTTATAGTAACAGAATACCACGCAAAAACGTAATAGAATGTTGAAAAAGGTAATAGACTGCTCTTCTTCTTTTTACTTGCAAATATATAGAGGATAAAGGGGTTTATTCATAGGGTTATGAAATGTTCCTTGTGGCATTATTTATTTTTTCTCTTATTTTTTGGGAATCAAACCACAATAAAGTTTTTTATTTCTTTTTATTTCGACGTTAATCTTGACAACGGTAGCTATAACGGTACCTTTGAATATGTCGGGAAAATAAGCTCTCGTCAATTTTGATCACAATCATAGATCACAAATCACAATCACAAAGCATGTTTTGTGAGTAGCCGAAATAAATGTCACTAATGTCAGTATGACAGTAGCTTACGCATTAGTCGCATCAGTAATCTAACTCTAATTTATTATATGTTTATTATCAACATTTATTCCAATCTGCTGATAAAATGTTTACTAATACTCAATATAATTAAAGAAGATCGCATTATTTTATCAGATGTAATTTAAAAGATAACCATTATTCTTTCGTTCTATTAAGTGTTCTAGTTATGAATACAATTGCACGATCATTCAAAATATAAGCCGGAACTATAAATATGTCCGGAGGAGCAAACAGGAAGAAAACCACCCGATCACAGGGATGGGAAGAAGCAGGATCCGAGTTTTATCAAGAAAGCTACCCTGCTGATTCAGAAATTGAGGCTTTACAAAAAGACCCAAAACACTTGCATACACTGTTACCTAGTAAACTTAACAGAGGAGGTGAGTATATAGCATATTTTTCCTTATTTATTTATTAATATTTTTTAATTGAAGCTCAATCGTTCTAGATTAATTTTGTCGCGAAATACCTGTTTGATCTTTGCTATTTTTTCTAGTAATACAATTAGCTAAACAGAATATTTCAAAAAAATGTCAAGATATACCTTAATTTCAAAAATATCAGATAACTATCAATGCTTAATGAATTTTTGATGGAGTCGCTAATTTTTATTACACAGGAAATGTTGAACTGGTAATTAGTAAAGAACATTTCCCAATATTAACATCTGCAAAAGAATATCAGGATTTTTTATTGTACCTATATAAAATTTTAGACTATTTGACGTCTTGAAAGTTAGATTATATATTGAGATTTTGATTTTTTTAATTAAAAATATATAATTGTTTATTTTTAATGACTTATTGTTTGATTTTCATTCGATATTATACAATACATGGATAGCTTCTACAGAACAATGAAAAATGTTATATTATTGCCCATAGAATGTGTATGTGCTGTTTATTATTCTTGGTATTCAGTGGAAACTGCAAAAAAGAAAGGAGTAAGTTTTTTATGAGACATTACACATAAAATATCTTTCCAAAAACCTAATGCTCATATTATGATTTATGATTTTAAGTTAATCTTCTACTTTCAAATAGTTCAATTACACTTAATTGACATAGTTTGCTAGACCACAAAAGTTTTCTTAGATTTACTCATAATCAAGGATCAAATTCCATAAGTATAATAACTCAATGCTGGGAGTTAATTTATTGTTTCAATGCAAATATTATGAATCGTTTATCATGTACCTACACCGGAAATCCCTGTAGATTAGTAATCATAGAAATTTCATTTGGGATCATTAATTTAATCCAAAGTAAATGTAAAATATTTTGTTTGTACAAGTTAATGTAAACAATGTTATGCATAGTTTTTATTGTTTGACAACATATATAAAATCATATTTTCATCATAATTTAACTAAACGTTTTTGAATGCCAAATTATAAATAGTTTTCTACCAACTTGAATGTGTTTTTCTATATTTTTTTATAAGCAAAAAATATATAGGTTAGGTATCAATAAAACCAACTTAGTATTGGTAATTATTTCTTAATATTTATCTCTACGTCATAGTGAAGGTCTTGAAAAATGTGTAAGTATTAGTTTTTTTTATTCTACTGAAAAATGTGTGAAACATGGTTTTTGGGTAAATTGAGTTTATTGATAAAATCGACTTTTAAGCTTCAAATACTTTCCAATTTACAAACAAATTAAGAATACTATAAAAAAAACTGCTTTCTCATCTAAACTAAATATGTGTGCAGAATTACAGCTCAACAGGAAACTGGGAAGCTGGTTTTTAACAGGCACTGGGACAGGTGAAACTAAATAAAAGCTTGTAAAAAGCTTATTTTAGGTCACTATATTTATCAAGAATAACAATTACTTTAGCTTGGAAGGTACTTGTTGTATTAATGAAGTTTGACTCATCAATTGTATTATTTTTCAAGCTGCTGCTACAATTCGTATCAAGACAAATGATTACCGAACAAATAATAGAACAATCCGGCGACAAACTGCCACAAGATCTCGCAGAGAATCTACAGTTCATCGTAGAACATCTGCAGCTGGAGAAGTTCAGGTACTGTCAGTACAATATTTTACTTCTGCCAGCATTAATTTTTTACTGCATTGTATTACTTAGGTATTTATTCTTACAGGTTTCCATGCTGCCTGATCTATCTGAAATGAGATCGAATGAACAAACGGCTTGGGAGGAAATTATGCAGATTAAATCGTTACCCATTCCAATGTCCAAGAAAAAAGAAATGAAGTCTAAGATTTTAGTAAGTCACATTATTTATTTTTACAATAACTTCAACTTAAATTTTGATCTATCAGCTGATTAATTTCTTGAAACATTGGACATTAAAAAAACAAATTCAATATTGTATCTTATTTTATGTCTGATTATTTCTTTTTAAAAAACAAATAAAGTATTTAGTATCTGAACCCAACCTGAGTATTAAAGAGTCCTAAAAAAACGGTAAGTGGTGTATGATACCAAAAACCATAAAATAAATTTCTAAAAATCATTGGCGCCGAACAAATAAATACATCAATACTTTACAAAATGAAAATTTAATAATAATAATAACACACAAAATTCATATCAATACACTTACATCAACATAATTATACAAGGACGCGAGGAAGTCGTAATCTACAGGAAATCATTTTCTTTGAGGTCAAAAACGCCTCAATTAAAATGGGGATAATGAACATGGTACATATACAGGGTGGCGCACCGAAAACGAAACAGATGCATTTACTGGCAGATGATTCCTTTTTAAAAAAATCCCTTGGACCCGTCGATTTTGTTTTCGAGGGGGACACAAAATTGGCATAAAATCACAGTAACATTTGCAGCCCCCTAAGCGGGGGTGGCACCATCCCTAAAATCTTAAATGGAAAGGGGGGTCGAATGATCCATCATTTAAAAGGTCTTTCAACTCCCTTTACAATGATGTAAAATTCATGTACTTCAATTCAGTAGTTTTGGAGATTTATTGATTTAAAGTTTAAATACATCATCGTAAGAGGAGATCAATACATAGCAGCAAAGTTGTTAAAAAATAAAGAATGAACTGACCTGTCAGCCGAGTAAATGTTGAAAATGACCACCATTACTTTCCATGCAATAATAAAGATTTTGCTGAAAACGTTGCCGGACATTTTGCAATATTTGAGGAGTAATTTGATGGCACTCATTCACAATTCTTTGTCGCAAATCTTCTAAGGATGTTGGCTGAGTAGCATAGATTTTGCTTTTTAAGTAACCCCACAAAAAGAAATCCAAAGGTGATAAATCTGGCGATCTTGGGGGCCATTCAACGGCACCTCTTCTACCAATCCATTGACCTGGAAAGGTCTGATCTAAATAATGCCGAACTCTTAATGCGTAATGTGGTGGGGCACCATCCTGTTGGAACATCAACATATTCTCAACGTATCGACCATCATTCTGATTTTCAATTATATCTGTTAGCGCAGGATCTATGGCATTTTGCAGTAATTCCAAATACATTTCACCAGTCAAATTTCCAGGTAAGAAAAAAGGACCAACCAAATGATCGCCAAAAATGCCAGCCCAAACATTTAATTTTTGTGGCTGCTGTGTGTGTACCTCATGGTAAATTCTGGGATTAGAGTCCGACCAATATCGACAATTATGACGATTTACTTCGCCATTTAAAAAAAAGGAACATTCGTCGGAAAAGCAAATGTTAAATAAACATTGTTCATCGTTTGTAATTCGTTCACTCATAACTTCACAAAATTGTAATCGCTTATCAAAATCGTCTTCATTAAGTTCTTGTACAAGGTGAATTTTATACGGATGAAAATTATGTGCCTTTAGAATCCGTTGGATAGTACGTCGACTAACACCACACGAAGTTTGCAATTTGCGGGTACTTAATGTAGGATCTACAATAACTTGCCCTAAAACCCCCACTTCTGTTGCTTCGTTCCTTATAGGATTTTCAATATTACGTTTTTTATTGGCGACTGATCCAGTTTCCCGAAATTTAGCTACAAGTTCTATAACATAATTTTCGGTGCACATTATTGTTCTCATGTCGCTCCTTAAAAATTTGTGCTGTTCTATTAGCGCACTGATTATTTCCGAAAAATATTTCAATAATTTCAACCCTTTCTGCCGTGGAATATACCATGGTTAATTTATGTAAAAGCAATAAATGATATTTTAACAACAAAGATTGGTCAAATCAATCGCAAACTAATGTACTATTTCCTATTTAAAATAAGTACGTGGCATTCTCTACTTATCTTTCTTCAAGAAACAACTTTTTTTGTCACAAAGGACACTTCAATTGCTATTTTTATTATTAATAAACCATGGGCGTAGTAAATAAAAGCATTTACTTATCAAGAAAATGCTTTTACTCAAATTTCTTCTGAAAGAAGTACAAACTAATTTGATGTACCTATTAAAGTCTACTTTAAACTTTAAATCAATAAAACTCCAAAACTACAGAATTGAATACATGAATTTTACATCATTATAAAGGGAGTTGAAAGACCTTTTAAATGATGGATCATTCGACCCCCCTTTTCATTTAAGATTTTAGGGATGATGCCACCCCCGCTTAAGGGGCTGCAAATGTTAAAGTGATTTTATGCCAATTTTGTGTCCCCCTCGAAAACAAAATCGACGGGTCCGAGGGATTTTTTTAAAAAGGAATCATCTGCCAGTAAATGCATCTGTTTCGTTTTCGGTGCGCCACCCTGTATTTTATTTTCTCATCAACGTAAACATAAAACTTGAGATTCAAAACGTTGATCTGTTTATAATATTAAACCCTTTATTGACGCCGACGTTTTCTTTCTAATGGATTTATTTGATCAAAATGATAATAGAGAGTTTATTATAGTGTTATCTTTAATCATGTGTAAATATTTGTTAAAAATTTGTGGTATTAACTGATAAAACTAATTCATAATATATGTGTCACAATAAAATAAAAAACACATCTGACGTATTACCAAAAATTATTACCTGCTTAATATGACACCTACATACGTTTTTATTATTATATACAGTCCTAGAATTCTTGCTTATTAAAATTTTAGGCAAGAAAAAAATTTTTTTTTGTTCAGCAATACATACATGCTGCGTAGTGGAGAATATAGCAACTGTACATCAAGGAGAGGATATGGAAAGCTCCATAGTCGATTATTTTAGGTACTCGCAATGATTGCTGAAAGAACTATCTATAAATTTTGGCAAATATTTTCAAATTTTTATTAAAGACCTTTAATAGTCATTTTCAGAATCTAAGGGGTCGAATGAGTGAGTGAGTACACGCTCTAGTAAAAAAATCACAGAATCGATAATAAAAGGAATTTTGAGCTGAAATTTGAAATCCACATTCTCAGATAACGAGGGAATATGGAAAAAAATCAGTGGGGTAGTATCTATGATATTCTGTATACAGGGGTACCCGAAAGTGAAGAGTAAATATTTCCGAATCTACGAACCAAATAAACGAGTTTGATATAGGCAACCAAACATACACTAAAACTATATACTTTTCTTCTGTATGTTCCTTGTGGTATATTATTCATTCTTTTTTTAATTTCTTGGGAAATTAAACCACAATATTTTTGAATTCTTTATTTTCACTGGGACACATTTTTATATTTAAAATTAATATTTAAAATTTCTATACACTTCTTTAATTTTTCTTAAATTTTCAACAGTTGGATTTTATCACGACGCCCTTTTTAGAACTTTAGTTCTTTACATTAGGTTGGAGAGCAAAGCGACCAGGGGTCGAGGCGCAAAAGATAATAATCGATTGTTGATCGATTTTAAACAATCGACTTTTAATCGATTGAAAATATTCGAATATTCATCGATTATATACATCCGGTTATTAATCGATTGTTGATGGAGGATTGATAATAATCGATTGAGGTTAATCTATTAATAATCGATTGTTGATAATCGATTTTGTTCGACCGTTCTGACCGTTACGTTGCTGCGTTATGTGTTTACGAAGCAGCGATTCATAGACTAGAGAAAACTGTAATGCCGCCGTATATCGATGTCTCGGGTTTAAATTTTACACAAAGGTTGATAATATAATAGTATAATAATCGATTGTTGATAATCGATTTGGAGATATACCTTACAGTTAAGCACTTCCGTTTTAAACTAAAAAAAATGCTGGAAAGATTTTAAATTAATTGATAGATTGAAGTGAAAAACCCGATAGAATTTAGTAACGAAATAATTCATCTACCACTCTACAACTACAACTTAATGATAATCGATTGTTAATCGATCAATAATAATCAATTATAGATTGATTAATAATGATCGATCGTTGATAGATCAAAAATGATCAATTGATAATAATCGATTGTTGACCGATTGGAAACAATCGATTGGAAATATTGGAATATTCATCGATTATATACAACCGGTTATTAATCGATTGTTGATGGAGGATTGATAATAATGGATTATTAATTGATTGAGGTTAATCGATTGTTTATAATCGATTATATATGGATTGTTGAATGAAGTTTAATCCAGAGTAAAATAAATTCTCATATTAATATATACAATCGGTTATTAATGGGTTGTTGATAAAGCATTGATTGAGGTTAATCGATTGATGATTGATAATCGACTATTAATCGATTGTCGAAAATCGACTATTTTATCTATTGTTGATAATCGATTACTTAATCGATCGTTGCTCGATCAAAAACCCTCGATTATTAATCAATTGATGATAATTGATAATAGAGGAGTTCAGTCTAAGGTCAGTGTGGCCAACAAAAAGTGGTTTT
>CAJUYI010002799.1:0-28002 GCA_910591695.1 Galerucella pusilla | reverse complement strand
TACAATGTAGATTTAACAAAATAAAATTGTTTGATTTCATAACGTAAATATATCTACTGTAAGCGTCAAACGTGATGGCGTGCCCGCCCCCATGCGCACAAACTCATTTTCAGTAGTAATAACTCAAGGACATTGATATTTGTTCGAAAAAATTTTATGGCAGATTTCGAAAGCTTGTTGCCTACAAGCAACAAGCTTGAGAAACTTATCATAAAATTTTTGAGCATTTATCAATGTTCTAGGGTTATTCGGATAGAAAATGTTTTACCAATTATAGAATTACAACCAAATCGTGACATTTCCAAATACTAAATATTTGAAACTTCAAAATCGAAATAAATCAATAGGTATGTGTCCATAGCAACGTGAAAACAGCCCATGGTCTGTTATCAGTGTAATGTTGACATGATTGGATGAAATTGTTCATATGATAAAAAATAAGGAAATTTTATTGGTTATTGGAGCTGTAAGAAAATGTTCAATGCTACAACCCACTACAGCTCTGGCAAGACATATAAATGCTCTGTACAGAGGTGTATCATCAGTTGTCCTTTAATTCTGTTGGCGTTTGGCATTGTTTGAATAATTTTAGATAGTGACTGATTAAAGTTTATTTTTCAATAAGTGTATAATTATACAGAGTTCAGCAAAAGTCCGCGACCGGACAAATATCGAAGAAAATATGAATTTTGTGAAAAATCTTTTTATACCACCAATTTAGCTCCAACTTAAACTATAATTTGAAATTATTTTGAAATATACAGTGTGTTCCAATAAAGTGTGGCGTATCAAAGTAACTATTTTTCAAATGGAACACCCTATATGTTTTCGTAATTTTCAATTCTCCTTGAAGTGCTGATTTCGTAGATACCACATACTTGGGGTCTAAATTAAATATTTACAGAGATACACGGTGAATAACAGAATAAAAAAAAGTTTGTGAAAACTGCTGAATATTTGGCAAAACGGCTTACATATCCCTATCCTAACTTTTCAAGGGCTACTCGATGCTGCTAAAGAAAAATTAATATAGGGTGGTCAAAAATTTACCACATTCTGATTTTTTTTGACCATCCTGTATTAAATTTTCTTTGGCACCATCGAGTAGCCCTTGAAAAGGGAGATGTAAGCCGTTTTGCCAAATATTCAGCAGTTTTCACAAAACATTGACCGAAAGTTGAAAAATAGGTGATTTTTAACACCCTGTATCTCTGTAAATATTTAATTTAGATCCCAAGTATGTGGTATCAATGAAATCAGCACTTCAAGGAGAATTGAAAATTACCAAAAAAAATATAGGGTGTTCCATTTGGAAAATAGTAACTTTGGTACGCCACACTTTATTGGAACACCCTGTATATTTCAAAATATTTTCAAATTATAGTTTAAGTTGGAGTTAAACTCGTGGTATGAAAAGATTTTTCACAAAATTCATATTTTCTTCGATATTTGTCCGGTCCCGGACTTTTGCCGAACTCTGTATAACATTTTAATGAACTGTACTACCACCTATAATACTGAATAAAATATGAAAAGAAATTACAA
The DNA here is from genome assembly GCA_910591695.1 of Galerucella pusilla. Classification (NCBI taxonomy): domain Eukaryota; kingdom Metazoa; phylum Arthropoda; class Insecta; order Coleoptera; family Chrysomelidae; genus Galerucella; species Galerucella pusilla. The sequence goes on along the minus strand of CAJUYI010002799.1, from coordinate 26,457 downwards.
AGAAATCATGTTCGATTTGATACCCTAATTAAAACTAATTATAGGTACGACACTGAACGACAAGGGGCTTATCGTAATCCAATAGTAATTTAGTTGGGACAGTTTACATTTGAGCGATCGCTCGTCATCACGTGTGGCGCTAGCAGTATCTATGAAATGAAAATATAATATAACAACCTGTATTTACAAAGGAATAATTTTGCTAGAGTACACAATAGGATAAAAATCTATACATATCCTTGTTTACAGTTAAGCACCACTCACAAGTAGCGTGACCAGTAACGTGGCAAACAAACACCGAGAGGTAAAACTATAGACTCGGATCGGATGCAAACCTCGTTGGAACCAATTGTTGAAAACTAGAGAGTAGAATAAGCGAGAGAAAGGAGGCGTGGTTCCATTCATTCGATTGCGCTTAACAGCCCAGGCACTTGAACTGAATCTTTGTACGATTTCGACGTTATCTACTTCCATTCCAGAAGCTTCGTGCGACTAGTTGACAGGGGTAACACTCTTGACGTGCTGACCAACCTCGCTGACTTTTTTCAGAGGTTTTCCCGTAGCAATAGGTGAACGCTGGGTCAGAACACACCTCAAATAAACCTACCATATTTCCCTCTGCACCTATGCACTAAGCCCAACGTTGGCTCGAGAGGCTAGGAAAGATTGTAGCGGACCACTCCTCCTTGGAGGAGGATATTGAAGCACTAACCTTTCTTCCTCCTTTCGCACTAAAGCAGGTGCGTTCCGTACGTCGCATGTTATATCAAATTGTTGTATATTGAATGAAAATACTCTCTCAGACTATTCTACTTTATTCAAAAACTGTGACATCTCATCATGACATCAGATCACTTGTTTTTTGGTTCTTGTATACCATACCCAGTAACATTATCTTCAACTGTAAAATTTTTGTAAGCTTTTATAGGTTTCTGTGAATCATAAGTTATCCTTGATTTTTTCTTTAGCATCAGGTGATGTTTCGTCCATAATAATAAAGAATTGTATGAAAATTTCTGGAGAAGCTACTTCAGGTGTGCTAGTATTAGGAAAAGATACTTGAAAGTTTTTGCGAACTCTATCTGCAGTTTTGTCAATTCTCCGATTTTTATCAAATATTAAAGTTGATCAATGTACTATAGAAGTATTTTGATGAACGAAAACAAATTTTATTGTTTTTCTGATTTTACAGCATATCGTTTCTTTAAATTGTATGAAATGGTATTCGAGTGAATCTTCTGCTACTATAGTTTTATAGTGACCAGTTTTTTTTTCTTAAATATAGTGGCTAGCTTTGCCTTTTCTTTTAAAAATTGACTCTAACGCTTTCCACATCTGAAACGCCGTTTATTTTGTCTTTCGTGTATTCGAGTCTGAAATGCACTGCACAATTATTATTGATTTGCATTGTTTGGGTGGTATGAATAAAAACGAAATAGGTACATGTTAATACTACAAATTTGAGGATCTACTTAGAAGTATCTGCTCATCATGAAGCATCTGGTCAGTTCCGGTAGAATCTGCTTAACGTTGAAGTATTTACTACACTGCTTGTAGTATGGTAGTATCTACTTTCAGCCTGTAGTATATGCTTCGACATGTGCAGCATCTCCCACTCCTACTGCTCGGGGAGCAGGTCATGACAAGTTTATTAGATTTTCTGTTCCATCGTTGTTATACAAAATTGTCGAGACTACCCTCAAAACTACCCGAAATATTATTTGCTTTTTTCTTGGTTGTAAATTAAATTATTAAAAGTAATGAAGTGTGCTCGTGATTGTGGAAAATGTCTTCAGATGAAGAAATGCCCCAGCAAGAAGAGTCCCAAAATGAAGATATACAATCAGCATTTGTTATAATGCTAGAAGATTTCAAGATACTGCTGGATAAAAAAACGACACCTGCCATCAAGTCTGCAAAAGATACAGCCCTTGAAGAGTTAACCAATATTTATGCACTGTATATTTTTCTTCTGCGTATTCCATCCATTTTCAAACAAAACTAACCGTAGAATTCTCAAGAAGCTGCTATCATACCAACTTCGGTAACGTTTAGCAAATACTGCAATTTCTTCTTGAAATCGAAGTATCTGCTGTAAGAAAGAAGTCGCTACTTCAAATTGCAGTAAATACTTTAGTCATTTCCACGAGAGTGCTACTTAGTATAGTAACTTCCGGAAAAATTAAAAGTATCTACTTTGAAATGAAGATTCTTCTTAGTTTTGAAGTACCTACTTTATAGAAAATGCTAATACTCCTAGTATTAGTATGTACTTTGTTTTTATTCATACCACTCTTTGTCAAGATTCTTAAATGCTTCATCGGACTGTTCCTCTTCTTTTTCAATACAGATTTTTACGTTTTTTTTTTTGTCTCGTATAATTTCCATTCGAAACTTCCAATGATCGTGGACTTCACCATCAAGTGGTTTTATTCCAAATTTCTCATTACCTAGGCATACCCGCCATTTTGTTCTTCTCTTTGTGTTGCCGCCTGTTACAAATTCTCTCAATTCGTCAAACCTCCTATGTATATATTTCGGTGCACGAGAATTCCCGTCAGGTTCCTTAATGACCAATATGATACACTGGAGTTCCCGTCCGACACTTGCAGGTATCTTAATCCCGCACTTGAATTGCCGTCCAGTTTATTTAATAAATAAATAAATATTACATTCGATCTCACTTAGATTATGGAGCAATAGTGTACACTACAGCAAACAAAAAAGCAATAACAAAACTTGATGTGATCCAACGCTCAGCATTACGGTTAGCAACAGGAGCATTTTACACGAGCCCAAGAGAAAGCATTCTTGTAGAGTCAGGAGAAATGCCACCAAACCTACGCAGAGAACTACTTAGCTTTCAATACTCAATAAAAGTACACTCAATTAAATCTCATCCAGCAAAAAACGTTACTTTCGCCAGCAAATTCCAATCCCTCTTCATCACCCATCCACGAATCACTCCGCCATTCTATGAAAGAATTAATAGAGCATGCCAAAAATACAGCATTATTTATCCACCAGTTTACAGCTGTTCAGATGAGGCATCGCCACCCTGGACTCTCCAAACCGTGAGATGTAATACGCAGCTCACTGAATTTTAGACACATCCTCACCTAGTACCATAACCACGAAATTATATACACAGATGGATCAAAACTTGAACACGGGACATCGTCAGCAGTAGTAACAAACAGTGGCACCTATGGATACAAACTACCTGATGATTACAGTATATTCTCAGCGGAACTGTATGCTCTTTATAAGGCGACACAGCACTGCATCGATCATATTTCAAAATCCTTCCTCATAATCACTGACTCACTAAGCACTATCGAGAGCATCAAACAAATGTATCCAACCAATTACTTAATTATGCGAATTAAAGAGCAAATACATCACATCCTTAGTTCAAATAAAATAATAGAGATACTTTGGGTCCCTTCACATATCGGAATCGATGGAAATGAACGTGTCGATGCAGCTGCCAAGCAGACAGCCACTAACAACTCCCTACCACTCGCAGAATCCTCAATTCTCAGCTCAGATTTGAAAACGACCTTCAGAAAAAAAATCGGCGACCACTGGAAAGAGCTTTGGACACATTCTCCAACCAAACTGAGAGAAATCAAGAAATTCACTTTACCATGGACTAACCTGCCGAGAACTAGAAGAGCAGAGACGATTCTCACACGGCTTAGAATAGGTCACACACGACTCACCCACCAGCATTTACTATCAAAAGACATTCCACCCATATGTGACATGTGTAATGTGCAAATAAGTGTGTCACATATATTAGTGCAGTGTCCTAAATTTAAATTACAAAGAGAACTTCACGGTATTAAAGGTTCGTTAGAGAACATACTATACGAAAATCACAACATAGAAAATGTATTAGGGTTCCTTAACCAAACTAATCTTTGCTTTAAAATTTAAGGTACCTACCACATAACTGTATGTATTGTATTGTATTTTATTGATAACTAAAACCTTGTTTCTTGTATTGTCCCACTGCTAATTACCCTTAGTGGTTGATGCAGTTTGATATTAAAATTAAAAAAAAAATATTTAATCTGCTCTTTTATCGGTACTGCCCTAATAGTTTACTCTGGCGGGGTTAGGTTAGGTAAGGTATCTTATTATTCCTGAAATAAATGTACAAATACCTTTACCATTTAATTTATTTTATATTTCCTCAATCTCCTTAATTTTGTGTTTATCTTGTTGCGCGCAATTCGGCTCCTAATTTTGGTGTTCTTACTCGTATACAGGTAGAAAATGACCGCTGCGCGCAACTCATCCCTGCCCAAATAAACACCTTTTAAACAGGTCAGTTCTCACCCTGTCGGGAACTCGAGTGACAGCTTAACGTACCCTAATTATGACACAGGTAGAGTGGTTATCCTGACGGGAATTGGCGTGCGTCCGTATATTTGGTTATTCTGGATTATTCTGGGCACCTAATCTGTTAAGACAATCAAATTAGTTCTACCTTAGATTACTCAATATTCCGAGTTATAGATGTCAATGTCAAATAATCCACTAGTAATTGTAAGAAGTTTTCAAAGAAATTATATGCTGTAAAATCAGGAGAACAATAAAATATAAAAAAAATACTTCTACACGATACATTGCTCAACTTAACAACGTTGACCACAAGACCTATTAGTAGTGAACTTTTGTACCTGATTTTTACCATTATTATGCTCAAAAGGAAAATAATTGTGTATGCAAATTTGAGTTCAATGGCGATGTAGCATGTAAATTAAAAAGATGATACATTAACAGTAATTAATATTATCTACATCTTCCTTCTTACGACTATTCCGATTTGATATTTAATATTCTTGTATAAAGAGATGAAAAGACATGTTCTCAGACCTCGAGGAAATCGAGAGTTTTACAATTTAATCTTTCGATATATACATGGCACATGCACTTCACTGACAAATCCTTTTTGATACCTTTTCAGGCTCGGTCCAAAGTAGCTTAGCATTTTCAATATGCTCGGGATAGCAATCTGCCTCCTATCGCTCGAGAAGTACATTTTCATATACCTATTGTGAGAGTCTCTAATAAAATTTATTTTAGAAGTTCCAGCTGAATATTCTGTAGTCGGTTGGTCAAATATTAAGCCTCAAGGAGACGATATTAGTGAAAATGTGTCAACAAACATAATTTCAAAGGTACCTACTTTGTGTAGAACATCATATCCTCCTGTATTTGGTAGATATAAAACTGTACTGAATTATTGTAATTGTTTTGAAATTCGTATATTAAAAAGATTTTGACCACAATGGCGTCCAATCTGGTCGTTCAAAACTGAATATCTTTTTTTGCGAAAATATCTCCACATCTACCGTAAGAGACCGAAGAGAAAGACTTCAAACTCCAAGAACCGACGAACTTTTCTAATATCCGTAGTCTGATGAAAGTTTTGTTGAATTGAAAGGTACATGTTAAAAGGCGAAAGGTATGGTCCAGGAGCTCACGCTAATCTTCGAAACAACGCAACCGATTGAAGTGAAATTTTATAATAACGTTTCCTTGGTGCTATATTGAATTGATGGATTGCACCCCTCCAGAAATAGGTATTATAATATTTATCAATGTGTTATATTCTTAAATATAAAAAATATTCATCTAAAATAGATCACGATCACATTATTTTAGAGGGTGGGGGTAAGGGCGGGACGTGATCGATGAGGTCGGGTAGTCAGGGCGGGAAGTAGATGTGTTTAATATGACACTTTGTAACCTTCACTGACGTTAGTAATGGAGCATTACATAATATATAGTTGTGAATAAAAGCAATAACTTTATTCAATTGAATATACTGTTTATACCCTTACTTGGTAAAATCAACTGAAATTACTTTTACAAATGAAACTAACTCTTTCTAATTAGTTCCACTGTTCAATGAGGAAAATGAAAATTCTAATACTAGGAAACTTGACATATCATTGTCATATTGAAATAATTATAAATAAACATCCTAGAATTTTCATGTCTTTTCATTGTAGTGGAATTAATTGAACAGTTAGGGTCCTATTATTTAATCATTAACGATGTCGTTCATTGACGTTTATCGTTAGGGAACGGTCTATATTCAGTATCGTAACGACAGATAACGACAAAATGGCTGATATTATGTCGTTGACTGACGTTAGATCTCCAGCAGTCGTTATTGAGATCACGTTATCCCATACCTACTGTTATTTTGATATACTTAACGTTATTCAGATGATAATGGAAAAGTTAATGTTACCATCAGGCTCCGTCCGATAAGAAATCACCTGTTCAATCAAAATGACAACCTAGAAATGTCATGTTGGGATTTATCTGTAAAATTTCGAGGTTGGTTCTTTCCTCGGGATCAAAATGTAATATTCCAACGTGATTAAGAAATTAGTATTTTATGCAACGATCATGTAATGATAGCCATTAAGACACGAGCATGTTGTAGGATACGAAACGAGCCGTAGGCGAGTTTCGTATATAATATGCGAATGTATTAATGGCCATTACATGAAAGTTGCATACAATATTTTTTCTACTCCGATTAATAAGAATTATTTAATTAATAATTATCATTTATTATAAAAAACAAGAACAAGAAATATACTTTTGAAAATCAAAATTATTTGAAGCTGTCAAATTAAATGTCACTTAATAGGTCTGTTCGCCTGCAATAAAAGTGTAGCACTGAGCTATATAATTTTGAAAAATTCAGGTCTATCTGTGAAAAAATGCGTGTAAAATTGCTAAATTTGAGACTGGCACTCGATTCTGGCGTGTACCTACAGATCGAAAATAATCTTATGCGGTACCTTTCCTTACTCTGCTACGGAACCACCTTGTTGATCTGATAGCACAAAGTATATTTAGGTATATTACTGTTATACAAAATTATTAATAAATTATTGTAAACAAGAAATTAATAAGTTTTAATATGTATTTACCTTAGTCATTAATTATTTTTGGTCTGGTGTTCGACATTTCTTTTGAAAACTGTTAAACTGTCATAAAACACACAAATCTCTTAGAAACTATCAAACATTCTACAGAAAATATTGGGTCTGCCTACTTGGGTATTTGAAAATCTCAATTTCTATTGGTCAATTTTTCAGTTTTTTAATGAAAACCACTGATATAATGAGTATCATTATGAAACAGAAAATTGGCATTTAATTAACAACTTATAGATAGTATAGAACTAAAAAAGTCTTGAACGACAAACGGCCGATACGAAAATAACGGATGAGGTTGAACCTTAGAACATAAAGTAGTAAGGAAGGAGCGTGTGCTACATCTCCCATAATAAATAAAAGAGACAAAGTCGGCCATTTTGGATAACCATTTTATGACTTATTATTTGTTTGGTCGCTGTTTAAAAGTTGGTTATTATGTTATATTTTGCCGATTATTACTAACTCAGATGTTTTAGTTTATAATAGGATTTTCTAAAATTTAAGTTGGTTTTTCAGTTACGTGATATAATACTCTCAGTGATATAAATATAGTTTTTAAGACAATGGTTAGTTGTAGTGCTTGTGGACGTTCAACGACTGCTAAAAACGACGCTTTGAAAATTACTTTTCATCGGTGTGTAGGTACATAATATTAAATTATAATAATTATAATCTACAGATGTGAATATTTGTCTTTATGTTAAAAGTTTCAAAAGATACACATAGTTGTTCATAACCTTAATTTTCACTTGACATAATATGCCATGACATGGGCGTATCATTTTGATTTTTTAGTTTATAAACAAATATATCGAATTTATTTTCATCGTATCATTATTATTTAGAAAGCTTCTAGCTTTTATATCATTCTATAATACACTTTTTACTTACAATATTTTCTATTCTACTAAATTTTAAGTTATTGAAAATATTAATTCCATTCTATAGAAATAGTTTTATCCTAATTGAAATTGGGTACGGCGCCACTGATATATTCTATTCTGCTGCGGCCATTTTGGATAACCATCTCGGTTAACTGTCCTTGGCGTAAGGATCCTTCGTGGATCCTTCCTTACTACTTTATGTTCTAAGGGTTGAACCGACATATCGGCCTTATATCGTTAATAACTATAGCAAATAGCAAGTCGTTGATTGAATGGTTTGTTGTGTTCTTTCCGATATTAATTTTAAAAACATTGTTCCTTCTATAAATATCTTAAATTATATCGAAGATCGAATAATTTTGTACATTGTATCTATTCTCTCTTGTTCAAAGCAGGTACTTATTAACGTTCAGTAAAAGTTTTTTGCTGTTTAAGGAAACACAATTACTTTTTGAAACCCTATAAGAAATCGACGATGTAACGACATTAATAATAATAATAATGTTTATTCATAAAATACAATTTGATAAAAACAATTTCAAATCTTTCAGAATAAACATTGATACATCGCTGAGGCATAATAATGCCTGTGCGCGAGTTATAAAATTTGTGATAACATGTATAAACCATATAAAAATAAAATAATACAAAACAGCATAAAACAACATAATTTAGTGATAATATAATATATAGTGATAGGTCTTGATAGTGAGTTGTGGTCAAAGTCGGGAGTTAAGGTCTTAATCGGGTAATAAGTGTTTTAGCTTTGCGTTTAACTTTGAAATTGGGATAAAATTTTGTAATATTCCAAAAATAAAATTGAATAAACATAAATAAATTATTTTAGATACCTTAAATTAATGAAATCATCAAAAATATGTCTGTCTTTACTAGATATCCAGTTTTTTACAGAATATTTGTAATGTGACAGTTTATTTATTTCCTTAATATTATTTGGTGCAAAATAAGTCGTACATCGTTGTCCAATGGTCTTTGAGCTCATTGTGAGGTAAGTACATTTACGTCGAGTAGGGTAATTACCCTACTCGACGTTGTGGAAAAAGTATATTTATATTTATTTTGAAGATGTTTATTAAAATGTTTTGGCAGTATAACTGTCTCATGTCAAAAAAGTACTCTCCATAAAAAGCGCATCGCTGGGGTAAAACACTGTTTTTTTAAAATTAGCTTTATTATCCATTTCTGCATATTTTCTAACTGTTTCAAATGGCACACCACCCCAACCAATAATTCCGTACGTAAGATGCGATTGTACCAGGGACAAATATAAAGTTTTCAACTGGGTTTCATCTAAAAAGTCGCGTAAATATTTAAATTTATGTAGCAACTCTCTGAGTTTATTAGTAACATTTCTCACTTGTAGATCCCATTTCAGATGCCTATCTATAATAATACCTAGGTACTTAATTGATGAGGCTTCGGGAATTTGAGTATTTTCATCAACATATATTGCACCAAGATTCGGCAAATTATTTATGTAAGATGTAAATGGCAGATATTTTGTTTTTTCTATATTTAACGTTAGTTTATTTAGTTGAAACCATTTTTTAACTGTTTTAAAATCGTCTTTAAGTCTCTTAACTTCGTGAAAAATTGGATTTTGCTTTGTTAGGTTATCCGTGGTATAATTCTGAGCAAAGTATGTTGATTTCTGAATATTCTTCACAAAAATAGATTCATAACTTTCAATTCTTTCATCTTTTTAATCATAGGGATTACTGTTCAAAGGCGACTCCTCGACTAAAAATGGTTATCGACCACGTTACCACTCCTAAGACATGTTTTGTTTTCAGCGTTTCTATACCAATCTAAATTAATTAGGTTTCAGAAAGTTTCATTCCGATTACGATAGAATCCAAACCGACTATATACTGATTGGCAGAACATGATAAAGTTGTTTGTATACTTTACGTCATGACGGCTAGCCATATTTATATAAGATATATTATTATTTTGCATATATTTTGTTGCACTAAGGACGCGGAGGCAAAAATTGAAAAAGATGAAGACATAAAACATCATGGGAGAAGCAAAAAGAGCAGGAAGAAGTGAAAAGGAATGTACTCAATTTGTATACAATGTCTACAGTACATAAATGTACTTCCCCACACACCGCTATTTGGTACATGCGTATTTGATTATACAGGGTGATTAAATAGTGCGATAAAGTCCATTATCTTGTAATGCTCGTTTGTAATTATCAATGATTTAGTACAAGTTTTAGTCAATTTCTTAGGATCCTAAATAAATGATAGATTGACGAAACTTGTCCTATTTTTGTTCAATTTTAATTGATAGAAAATATTTATAGAACCAGTCCTATTTTCTATCAATTAATTGACAGCTTGGGGCAAACATATAGGGTAAACTTTATTTTAAGGTTATTGATTTTTATATTTTCCATGATGGTGGTGACACTGGGTCTGTTACATAACCAACGTTTATTCAAATATTATTATATTATATCGTTTATTGAGGGGTGAGAATGTTGTGTATGTGAAAGTTTTTCGTTTGAGCTATTTTAAATATCAAAAATGTCGTGGTCTCATGATCAAGTACTTCGACTTATTGAACTATATGAAGAAAGACCTTGCCTTTACACAGTTAAAAGTTCTTAATATAAAAATAAGCACATGAGGGCTTCTCTTTCCTATATATAATTCCTAACTACTACTATATTAATAAAGAGTTGCTGATGCTAACAATAAAAATTCTGTGTCCATTGTTGTCTGATACCTATTTAAATTAAAAAAGGTAGGACGTGTCGCGGGACACACGGCAGGAACTTTAGTTCCTTTTAGGCAAAAATTATGTAATACATCTGACGTTATAGATAAACAATTTGCATAATCCTCGGTGGTCGAGTAGTAAGCAAACCAGACTCTCACGCGGTAGACCCGGGTTCGATTCCCCGTGCAGAAATTTTTTTTATTGTTAATTTTATTTTTAAATAATTATTCTGCCTGATATTAATAACGACAACAGGTAGACGTTTGAAATATTTAGCAGAATATTCATTATTATAAATAATGGTACGGTACCCTCCATGAGGGAGTCCGACTGGCAACATCTATTTATAACAGCATCGTATATTTAAAAAGGGAAACCGTAGCATTATACAAATTGGACATTCAAGAACTGTACGTTTACCACAAAAAATTAGTGGAAACATAAAATTGAATTGTAAAATTTTCAATTTGAAGTTATATTACAGTTTATAGAAATTTTAATTTTCTAGATTTGTTCTTAAGTGCACGATTGAGCACTCCGCCTACGGCGTCGTGCTCAAACTTCGTCCTCGTGCGATATGACCATCATATCCACACTAGTTGAACTACTACTATTTCTATCAAAATATGCCCTTTTACATTATTTAAAAACTACCTGCCAAATGTTAAATCAATTTATCCATCCATTTTAAAGTTATCGAATTAAAACATTTAAGTTTTCAAAATTTCAACACCCTGTATTTCAAAAAGTAAGTGTGCTAGACCCCTTAATCCTTATATCATTTTATCCAATTTTACGAGAGGAATCTACATGCAAACGTTGTAATTACCCTTAACGTTCGAGATGCTTATACCATTTTTTGCGCGAACGTTTTGAAATAAATTCCGAATGAAATAATTTAAATTTCTTCGAAATGAACGAAATGTCAAAAGTGACATTAATACTTCCCGATCAGTTTAAAATATATTTTGCATTGTGGTGAAATTGTTTATTACTTTTTGCGCGATCCATCTTTTTTGTTTATTCACAGCATCGGTTGTCAGGTCAGTAGGTTGAGTTTACTGGTTTCTAAGTCTAACACGTCGGTAAGTGATTTACTTACCGTTCAGACGTCGGTAAGTAAACTACGTCCTAGCCCTACATACATTTAAGGGGTCCTAAATAATATATTACTTCATTCATTACAAAAAAAGAAACAAAAAAAATGAGAAGATTGATATTTTCTAATGAACAGAATCGAACAGAACAATATAAAAAGTCATTATTTTATTCGAAATTCGAATATTTCAATACGATCGCGCAAAAAATGGTATAAGCATCTCGAACGTTGAGGGTAATACCGGTCTCCAGCAAAATTGCTGTCGACCGGTAAACAACTCTTACCGTCCTTGATACTTAATATACTCTTTCGACGTCTGAACGGTAAGTAAATCACTTACCGACGTGTTAAACTTAGAAACCAGTAAACACAACCTACCGTCCTTACAACCGATGCTGTAAATAAACAAAAAAGATCAATAGCGCAAAAATAATTATGGAAATAATAGTAAAAATGTATCCGAACAACAAATTCAAGTAGATCACCAGCACTGCGAATACCAGCTTTGCATAGAATTTTAATATAGCATCGGTGGTTCAGTGGTAGAATGCTCGCCTTCCACGCGGGCGGCCCGGACTCGATTCCCGGCCGAAGCATATGAGTCGCTGCTTCGTAAACGAGAGAGAGACTCAGGAGAGAGCACACGCACGCAAGCAAGGCACATAATGAAGCAACGTAATAGAACGTAACGTAACGTAACGTAACGGTCAGATCTATTGCGTCGCGACCCCCGGTCGCTCAAACATAACCTGACGTGAAGAACTAAAGTTCCAAAAATTCAAATTCTTCGCCCAATTCCTGTGAATAGAACCTACTCCCATAGTGGGGATGGTCAATCTGACACGCCCAACGCTGACTGCGCACAATTTTTTCTTCTCTCTCTTTCAAGTAGTTTTTCTCATATTTTCCTTGTCGTACTTGTATAAATCGTATGTCGCGATAAGACTTTTCGCAACCTGTATATGACAGTTTCTGGATACCCCGTATTGAGCATTGAACAAAGTATTATACAAAAGTCATATTTTTCCTTTGAGACTGTAAGATACTTCCAATTTGCCATTTTTTTATAAATGATCTCATTTCATCTCGCCGGAATCCTTTAAGCGTAATTTTTTGGTAGTGAATCCAGCTGGGATATACATTTGGTAACAAATATATGGAAGAAGAGCCAGAGCTCCCAATTCGGAGAAAGGTGTAGGTGAGAAATCGAGTGCGCGAGACATTTCTATCGTTATCCTGTTTTCGTTCTGGCAGTCCTTTCGTGACTCGCGTGCCGTCGAGTTTCTGCTAAACCACGAGTCTACCACGTGTTTTTTTTTGGTTCGTACATAAAAAAATATGAAAAGGAGAATGTGTTAACGATCGTTTTTAAATATTTATTGCAAGAAAATTTTGTAAATATTTCATAAATTTGTTTTTTTTTTGTTGAAAACAAGTAATTAAAGTGGGGTATAACTAATACGTTTCAATAACTTGGAAATGAATAGGGCAAATTTTTCTTTACATTATTTCTTAATGTGGTAATACAGTTTAAAGTTGTTTACCTTCCGTGGGCTAATAAGTTATGATTAATTTCCTCATATTACCGTATCATCATCAAAAGTCGAGTTCATGGATGCGTTCTAGAGATTAACAGCCACACAATTTAACTCAAGTCATTCCATGACTATTGCTGATATCAATAAAATCAAAATAGCCATTAGTTCCTTTAGAGTATTGTTCCGGATGTCAAATTTTTTCTGTAGATCTTGAGGGTGCTCTGCAATGAGGACTACATCATTTGCATATAAGATATTCTAATTTTATATCCCACGCATATTTGTTTAGATTTATATTATTACTATATTATATTGAAGAGCAAAGGACTCAATCCACCTCCTTGTCTTACCCCCTCTGTAGTTATAAAAGCCTTCGACCTTAAGTTTTAGTAATTAAATAGTTAACAAGTATTCATTAATTTTAAATCTATTGCCTTTCTTTTCGAACTTCCCCATATTATCGGCCTTGGAACTTTGTAAAACGCTTTTTCAATGTCGATAAATCCAAATATAAGTTTTGAGTCCTGACGAATAGTTTATCAATTAGTTGTTTAATGGTAAATATATCATCTTGCACACTTCTGCCCTTACGAAATCCACTTTAGCTTCATTTAGTGTGTTTTCTACTTTGGAATATACATTATCACTTATCCAGAAAAATCTTGTGGTGGTTGATTGTCGAAAAGTTCTTCCGCTTTAAAAAATTTTACATGTTATTCTATGATATGATATGTATCACGAGGTAGTTATGATTAATTTCCAACTATTTTCAGAATTTATTTTATTAATATAAAATATCAGTGATATATATGGTTGAAATAATACCCTTCTTGGTGTGCGTCATCGATTGTGACGTATATCCGGGTTTTCGGCATGTCGTTTATTTTATTTGCTATTTTGACATAAAGTTAACCTTAAATTTGATAAATAAAATCATCAGGATCGTATCCAGCCAAATTAGAAAAGGCTATGCAATTAATAATCACCAGCTTCTTTTTCTAACTGAAAATACTTGAAAACTTTCAAAATACTGATGTTTTTCCGTGTATCCATGCATATTTTTGTATTATTTAAATATATATAACAATAAGATTAATATCCACTTTTCATAAATAATTATTGACCGTAAACAACAAAGTACACACCTGTCGAGAACTGTCAGTGTGACAGTAGAAAAAGACGTAAGACACATTGCCGCTACGAAAGTAACGCCTTCATAGTATTTTAAATTCTCGATTGATAGGATGAGCTTGCGCGTAATCTAAACATCAACCAATCAAATTTTTGTAAGTCAAAGATTAGAGTGATTTGTAATACATTTAAACGGTTCATTATTGAGATATTTTTATTACGATTAATCACAGACCTGCCTTTTTTCCCATTTCTTCCTACGTAATGTGTTAGAAAGACATTAACAATCGATGACGCACACCAAGAAGGGTATTATTTCAACTAACTGCTTTTTTGATTTGATCTAATATTATTTATTTTATCAGTGTCTGTCATAGTTTCATATTTCCAAAAAATTGTTGTGAGCTAGAGAGATATTCACTAGGTACATTTTAATCTATTTTTTTCAATTTGGAAATATTCAGTCCTGATCAACAGATAAGTACTATCAGGCTTCGAATATTTTAACAAAACACTCATAAAAATGTCAATGAAAACATAATATACACTGGCCCGGAATAAAGGAGTTCATTTTAAATTTAAGTTACTTTTTGGGGAATTAATTTTCCCCAAAATATTTATAGGGCCGGACTTAAGAATTTTTATCTTTATTGGTGCATTCAAACTGCTTGCAAATGAATTCTGTTTCAGCTAAATGTAAACAAATTCAAGCTGATTGTGCTTTTGCATCATTTGTCCAGCATTTGTCTACCTTTATTTCAATTAAAGATGCTCTAACAGGATTTCTCTCTCACATCTTCACGAGAACTAAGCCTTAGCAATAGATTACTTTTTTCTCGTCGTTTATCTTTGACATCTGTATCTGTAGAGTAGTGAGGGTGAGTGTGTGCCTGACAGTTTCATCTTCCTGTTCACACATCCTGCATAGAGGTGTATCCACTAGCCCCATAGTATGGAGGTGTTTCCTTAGTTGACAGTGACCAGTCAGAAATCCTACTGTTAAACGCAGGTTTTTCCTGGTCATCGCCAAATATTTCTTCGGCGCCAGCTTCCCAGGGTCGCCGATGGTGATCCTGGCAAGACTGCATCCTTTGATTCCATCCCATCTTTGACATTATCGGTAAGTTCTGTAAGATATATGTTGAGAATTTGTTTTACGTTTGGTCCATTTCTGAAGTGTGGCAGTATCTCGCTTGGTGGAATACAGTCTCATATTTTGTAAATGTAAACAAATTTTGCGACACTCCGTACTTGATATCGAAAAAGGTTCCTCTCCTTTCACGCCAAAAAGTGTGCAACCATTTTTCATTCCCAACTATAGAGCCCTATAGTTCGTTAACGAAGGGCGTAAAGAAAACATTTTATATGAAATACCTTCATTATTTTTAGCCTTTCTTTCACCTCCCAAGTTTTTGGTACGAACTCCTGGGGCACCCTGTATATATGTCACAACAAAACTGTAAACTGCAAAAACCTCATCTCTTCATCTAGAATATTTTGATTTTAAAATTAATACCAAACAACCAAATAAATATTTTTCCAGAAAAATTCAAATTTGCATTTCTTTTTTAAAGCCTGTTAGATGTAGGTATACCAGACTTCTATAACCTGAGTAATCTGGTACAATATATTATCATGTAAGAATTAGAAATCAGGTTTTGGACAAAATAGTAAATTGTTAAAAAAGGGATCAATAGCAGTATATTCCACAAATGACTTTCGTGACTATGAATAATTCATTAGGTAAACCGTATATAACCCGGTTGTATGTACAGAAATTTGCTTGCTTTATAGTTACAAGGATTTACTTTTCAAAAAGGGTAAAAACAAGACTAATTAAATTTGTGCAAAAACATCCAAGACAAAAATGTGCTAAGGAAAAAGGTTTTTAATTTCATGAATGATATAACCAAGGTTAATAATTTCACAAAATTATTCTTTGCTTCACCAGAAAGTTTAAATCACTTTTATTATGTTTGTTGACAGAATGAATTAGGATCAAAAGTTTCGATCAGTTGAATATAATTATACAGAGGTATGTCCAAAGGACGTAATGATTTCGGACATTCTCGGGATAATTCAACGTCAAGCATATCCAAAAACACGTAAAATATAAAAATATAAATTATGTTAATATTCCCTTACTTTTTATCCTGGAGACGAAATCGTACTGTTTGTTCCATCCCGTCGAAAAACCGTAACATGACGATCACGCCCATGCGCAGTGATTAAAATGCGTTCCAACCGAGACGTGATGGTTTATCGCAAGGTTTATCGGACGATCCTATTTGCGTTCCAACCTGCCTTTGGATAATTTATGTAACGGTTTCAGAACGGTAATTTCGATACACGGCTCAAATTGAATACTGTTTGGACTGGCTTGCGCATTGATACTGTATTAAATTAAACAGCTGTTTTATCTGTCAGTTAGTTTGATTATGTTTCTTGCATTCCTGCAATCGTTTTGACCCATTTTTCGATTTTTAATTTTTTTAGCTAATGTTTTGTGCGACGTTTGGTACGTTACGGTATATTAATCTTGCTTTAGTAAAGAAAGTTTTATGTAAAAATGAGTGACGATGGAATTAGCGATTTTTCAGAATTTGACAGTACAAGCGGTAAAGATGATTTGGAATTAATTCCCAACAAAAGAGTTAAGAATAAAAATTATTTAGGTGAAAACATAATTTGAAGTAGATACCAACTTAATTAGCTAATAATGTTGTGAATTGGGCTGATACATCTTTTAAAAATATTATTTCGCAGAATAGGTCCATATATTATTATATTCTAATTAATCCTGCTGATCTGATCGTACGAAATGCAATCACAAAACCGTTCTAACCCGGCAGTGATTTTTATAGACATGTAGCAGTGAGAAAATAGCGCCTGCGCATATAATCGATCCTAGCAGTTCTGAAACCGTTTCGTGATCGTACAAAACTTGTGGGCTGGAACATACCTGTTTTGGTCACGACAGAGGGCGCCAGTTTAAATCCAATTCCAAAAATATTTGACTATTTGACGCTTCTCGTAGTCAGTTTGTGAATTAGTAGTGGAAAAAATGTATAATACAACATGGCGGTGAAGACATTTATAAGCCATGCACCTTATTTCGCTCGGGGCAAACCTCCCGGATGCTAGGAATTTGAATTTCTTTATTAGTGGTTAATAATTGTTTCTACTATCAACCTATAGGTTAATAATGGAATAATTCAAATATTTTGAGAATCCAGAAATAGTAGTTCAACAAAAACTTGTGCAGTATAATTTTGTATACCTACCCGGGAGATTTTCTTTAACGTATTTGCTGCTTAAAATTACCAATCAAGATCAAATTATTCAAATTTAAATGCCATTCGTTTAAAATTCGCGCTCAACCAAAAATTACTGATGACATAAGGAGTACGTTCATAATCTAAAGAGCGGAAGCGGACAGTGTACTTGTCAGTTAGACAACGAGATGAACGGTTCTCGTGTTGCGTTTGTGAGTGCTCTGGGCTAAGTTCGAGAACATCGCATTAGTATGGAATTCACTTATTTTTGTGTCCGAGAACTCTTAAGCGTCTTCTTGTTGTGTACTCCCCCACAGTCCGAGAACTCCTTAGAGAGATACTCGAGCGACGCTCAAATTACACCAGTCCCGACTCGGTTAGAAATCGCACCTGTCAGTTTGGTTTAAATATTTTGTGGTTAGAATTTAGATTGGTATGTATGACTATGAATGTTTATTACATTTTTAATTTAAAAATAAATTAATTTCCTTCTCCTATTCAAATTTAAATATTATTAAGCTTGTGGCTTGTGGTAGATTGGCGTGCCTAAAAGGTTTTTCTGTTTAAAACTCTTGCCGCCAGATTCATTAATGCGTTAGACCTAGGATAGTTATAAATATTCTAAAATCAATGCGACACGTTTTTTATCCATATATCTACTCTACATTTAAAATAGAAAAACTTTTTTTTAAGTAGTTGGGGGGCTTTGGCAGAGACCAATTAGCCAGATTAATAGAAAAACTTAAAAGTTGAACAATAATATTTAAAAAAGTATGGTTATAGCAAAGTCTATATATTCCAATAAGTCCGGTCACTCCTTTGATCGTCGGAAAACGCCGGCATTTTTTACGGAGAGTCGTAAATCATGTGCGACACCTGTTCTTGCTGGTCATTTGGTAGTATACGAGGTGACGGACGGTGAATTCATTTGTGAAGGAATTTACCAGGTGCAATTAGGAAATATGTTGACTTTATTCTTGTTTTGAAAAATATTGGCAATTTATATAAATTATATTATTGCTAAGTAACTTTTTAGAAATTTTGTTTTAACCGAGGAATGGAATGAAAAAAATCATAAACATAGACCTCAATAACGTATATCCGAGCGTATATCTGATAATACTTAATAACTAATACAGAATGATCAGCGAATGAACATTTGTGTTGATATAATCATTATACCTAAAAGAAATAACCGAATACAAATGAACAATTATTTAGGTCAAGTCCATTTGGAGTGTACTCTGTAGCGTTGTATTGAATAAATAAATAAAAATAATGAAATATCAACAAACAAATAAGTATTATGTACATTCTTAAAAATTAATAAATCCTTGAATAGTTATAAATTTCTCAAGATTTTCAATTTAGGATGTTCTTTATTCTTTCTAAAGGTCCTTAGTGAGGAATTTGCAAATTTCAGTGTATAATAGATTCGCACCCTTGTATATAAGGACAGCAGGTATTCCCATAGGAAGTTTGGGCAAGGATGCGAAAATGCGATAGTAGACAACTTGGTCTTCAAGTTCATTCCTATTTCTACATCATCCTGCACACATAAATCATTGAAATTTTCAGTGAATATATTTTCTAAAGAAATAAGATATTCACTGAAAATTTTTGGAGGAACTGTCAATCCTCCAAACCGTCCCTGCTTACTACCTTCATAGACTTTTTTTTCGCAGAATGATGTGGATTGGTCACAACCTTCCTTATTGCAAAAGTTTAGGCAAATATCGCATTTGTGTTTAACAAAATACTTTTGCAAAAAATATACACCCACATAAATCAGGGCATTTCCTTCTTCTGTAGACAAATCCTGATAGTCTTTCCTCTTTATGTCCAATATTGGCTGACCATTTTTTTCCTTGGCCGTCGTAAACAATGATCCTCCCTTTTTCAATAAATCTGGCGTTATTGTCTGTAGAATTTCGTTTGCGTCCTCTACACAATTGGAGCCCCTCCTTCTCGTCACAATATCTGAGAGCAAATAATTTCTTAAATGCTCTGCTGAATTTTATTGGAGTGGGATTTTTGGCGTTACCACAGGCATTCCTTATTTGACCAAAATTGTTCTCTAGGCAGTCTTGGTTCAGATTGCGAGTCAAAAGAAATTTGTATCCTTTCCTTTCCTTCAACACTTCCCATAATTTGATAGTAGACGAAATAGTTAGCCTCCAACCATAAATAAACATCAGGCTTTTCGTTACGTCCTTCAATACGTAGTCATTATTTTTGTCCTTCTTCAATCAAAAACACAGCAGATAACGTTCGCACAAATTAAAATTCAAGATCACTTTCTTTGACGCACCCGATACAACGCTCTGCTACACCACCGTGTAAGTCAAACAGAACTGAAAAATAAATAAATCCCACATCAGATGTGGGTTTTGCCGGTGAGACGGTGGGTGTCGGCAGGAGGGGGATTTTCGCGTCATCGAGAGAGTGGTCGGACTTATTGGAATATATAGACTTTGGTTATAGTTAACAACGACAAGAATGTAAATACGTTCGAGAACTCATTAGATGGAGCGTCGCACTACAATCGCCCTTCACCCCCAACAATCAAGTGCAAAATTTCAACCAGTGTGACGTTCTCGAACTCACCCCCGGTGTATAAGTACAGCTCTTACGCTCAAGGTATTGTGTTATGAACGCAATACCGCTGTAATATTTTAGCATTGAAATAGTTAATGTCAATTATTTTTAATTTTTGTGGTGAAGAATTATTATTGACCGAGCACCAAAATTATTTCGCGAGTGGCATTGCTCCTAGCGGAATAAGGTGCGAGGCTACTATTTTTTTTCTGAGTGCGTAGAAAAAGTATAGTAAGCACCTAGTGTCAAAAACATCTAGTCGCTCGTCTCATAAGGCAAGGACGCACAATATTATCTTGTATTTTCTCATTGGTGACCTTGTAATTCAAAATCCATCGCGCCAGATCCCAGTGATAAATTAACGCATAGGCCCGTGAGGCCCGGGCCTAGGGCGGCATGATTTGGGGGGCGGCAAAATTTTCTGAACGTTAAAATTTAAGAGCCGAAGAAATATACCAAAAATTTATTTTTAAAATGGCTCTGTTTTTTTTTAATTTATTATAAATTTTCAATGGACTATAAAATACTTCATTTTTTTATTGACTTTTCAATTTGAGGGTGCATTATTAATATTTTGATGGAATCAATTATAGTCTAATTATCGAATAACGTTATTAAAAAGAAACAATCGAATTGAAAAGCTTCTTTGCGAATTACTAAATGACTTTTCACTTTTGTATCTTTGATGAGATTACTCTTACATATATAAAGCATTTGAAATCACTTATTGGTTTTTAACTTCCCGCTTTTTCTTTGAAAATCGAAGATTAAAAAAAAATAGGAAGTTATTGTTTTCACATCGATTTTCAAAAATCTTGTTCTCATCGGGTCTTCAACCTTTTGAGGTCCTAGGAAGATATTCTGAGTAGTTTCAGCGTTGTAAACAAAATTTTTGTCGTACGATATCTCAAAAACGAATCAACCGATTGAGATCTGTGACACGGTTTTCGAATGGGTTCACCAAGACTTAGATCTGATTAGTTTTTTGAGCCAATCGGTCGAGCGGTTTCAAAGATATTCAAAAAATAAAAATTGAAAAAAATGTTTTTTCCGTTTTCTTGAAATAACTGAAATTTCTGAACCAATCGATTTTAAACTTCACATATGTTTTTTTTTTGTGCTCAAAAAACTGTGTCGAATGCCGCCAACCGGATCAAAATTGAAAAAATGCTTGTTATTATTTGTTATGCTAGCTAGAGTTTAATAAAAAAAATTGTATTATTTAATAATTATATTTGAATAAAAAATAGAGCACTCTCTAATGCTTCTCATTATGAGTCGTGTAGAAAATAAACGCTATATTTTAATAACAATTGTGAATCAAAACATATAGAATTTTGTTGATCTAAAAGGGCGGCGTATCAGACAGGGCCTAGGGCGGCAATAAGCCTAATCCGCCACTGCCAGATCCCCGATATACTGATACTATTCTTCTTTTGTTTGCAGTTGAAAATACTGACTGTTCCTTATCCAAACATTTCAGACTTTTGTTAAATTCATTTAAGTTTATTTCAAGTTTATTTGCTGGAGCATGAAATGAATTATTTTTGCCAAATTTTCTCGACTCTATCCTTTCAAAATTTTTCCATTTTATAATCAAATTAATCACATGAATTTACGATGCTACTATAGAAATAAAAGCACGTTCTAGAATATAACAATGTTATCTCTAAGCATTTCTTTTAATTGAAACTTTTCAAGTATTTTGGTTATAAATAAAAAGGCACACCATGACTTTCCGATTATAATTAGTTAATAGTTAATCTATCTCTACAAAAAGGAATAAAGGTTTCCATGTTATCCCCTCGAAAATAATATGCGGCCCCTCTTCTATTACGCAGACATACCAGACAATAGAACATTTATGTTCATTATCCTGGTGGCAATTTTTATACAAAGGATAAAAGAGCCATTGTTCGTAATTGAACATGTCCAGACGTCTTGATAAAACCTACATCTATTCTCTATTGTACGTTAATGAGATACTCAATAGAAAAAAAACTTGTTGGTAGCTGGAAACACAATTTTTTTATTTCTTTGCATCTGTGGTTATATTAAACACCTTGAAGAAGTCTTTCTTATTCGGAATTAGCTAACTTTCCAATTTCTTAGTTTCAATTAAAACCACCCGAATGCAAAAACTGAAGCTATTTGAAAATCGTTAGGAACTTTTTTCGCATGATTTCCCTTGTGCTTTAAACAGATTAGTCTTAATTTTCCAGAGCTGGAAAATTCGAACAAATGTAGCAAAAACGCCTGTATCCCCATAGAGTTATGCAGGATATCAAACAATGAGTTTCCAATTCCATCTTCTCGCATAATAAACAGGGCGAGTCATTGCTGAAACAACGGCCCATTATGACTTAGGTAAAAAAATGTTCTACTCTCTTAGACTACGTTTCACATAAGAAAAAGCCACGTGAATTTTGCCAACTGTCTTGCGCAGGAGTCAAAATCGGTCTTGTTTATCTATGTCGCTTCGTACGAACCTTTCATGCCATTGGCGTTACAAACGACAGCCATTTTATTATCGTTGTGTCAATTTTATGATATGGCGCTTGTTTTGACGACAATTTCGCGCACACGACTGCAACTTCACGTTCGTTCTTCTTACGTTAAGCTCAGTCTATTATTAAATTGCCTATTACTATTTGGATGCTGAGTAAATATATCAGAACAGAACATACATTTAGTAGTACTCCCCCAAACCCAGACAGCAGAGGACATCCCTATGACGTCCATATTGAGTATTGAGTTGGTTCCAATGTCTCAGACCTAATTTGTACGTACTAGGGACGTTTTTATTTATACTTATTACGGACGTTCTAATTTGTACTAGTACGTCCTGGGGGCGCACAATTATTTCTATTCATCAAATGCTCATGCGTAGCAGCACATTCGCTACTTCCTATCCACCCTCGGTGATCTAATCTATGCGTAGTCGCCATTTTTGTTGTTTGTTTACATAGTTTATGTGTATAATATAATCTTTAGTATAGTGATCAACAAGTTTTGTAACATTGTGCATAAATATTTTTGATGTGTTTGTTGAACTCCCGGGTACATAGAGTTTATATAATACCCTTCTTGGTGTGCGTCATCGATTATTAATGTCATTACGTTGGAAGAAATGGAAAAAAGGCAGGTCTGTGGTTAGTCCTAATCAAAATATCACAATACTGAACCGTTTAAATGCATTAAACCGCGTCCACATTGTGTCGAATAGTGACAATGCCGATCCAGTGTGGATGGTCGCCCGACATTGTCGATCCATAATGTGGACGCAGCTTTACAATAGAGGGTATTGTCGATCGACACCATTCGACATAATGTGGACGCGGCTTTACACACATTAACCCTAATCTTTGACTTGAATAATTTGAGTAGTTGATGCTTAGAATACGCGCAAGCGCGACCTATCAATCGGGAGATATTACAGCGCTCAAAATAGAATGCAGACGTATCTTTCGTAGTGGCAATGTGTCTTTTACGTCCTTTCTACTGTCCCACTGACAGTTCTCGTCAAGTACAGACCTGACGAGAACTGTCAATGAGACATTAGAAAAAGACGAAAAACACATTACCGCTACGGAAGGAAGGTATCGTATTTTGATCGCCCAATAATTGATAGATTGCGGTTGCGCGTAATCTAAACATCAACCAATTTCCAAAAAGGCAATTGAATGAACCATACAATACGTAAGTGTGAATAAAATGAGACTTCCATTATATCCCAATTATTATCATAGCATTCCTGAAAAAATATTACAGCTTCCAACCGCTACTCGAATCTCTTCTCACTATTTTCCCAAACGGTAAATTTTAAACGTAACATTTTCTCGTCAGCTCTTAATACCACAAACAAAACCGTATTAACCGGAAAATTCGACGAAAATGCAACTGCAATTATACGTCGAACCGAACAAAAGCTTTATCAACGTTCCCCAGAATGAAAAAAAAGTAATTCAATTCCCTGGACAATTAACTAGCAGGCTCTGGATTCTTGCAATTGCAGTGTGCTCATAAAATATTACACACATTCCTTTCCGAAAGGCTTAATTCGAACACTTGTAGGCATTGCACGAAAATGAATGGAATTTTGTAGAAAACAACTTTTTTTTGTCTTTGAAAATGAAATATTAGAAGTGTCAAGTATGTAAAAAAAATCCATCTCAACCATTTTGAGGCTGACACCTAAGTGAAACACAACTTTAAACACACAAGGTTCAACTTCAACTAATCAATGCGGTTGTTATCCAGCACAATATGGCCTACCTATCAAAGTTATGTGTTCTGGAATAGTATATTCCCTCATTGCCACCAGTCAATCAAATTCATCAAAAACGTGTGTACAACTTTTTTTATCAACTTTCTCTCACATCTTACGTCGTACATGTTTGTTGGATGATACATGTCATATAAGCATAAACCCACTATTAGTTAGGAAAGAAATTTAAAAAGCATAATTATTATTTATTAAGATTTCAGAAATGCCACCGAAACGTAATAAGAATCTGTAAAATGGATCTACTGCACGAAACGTAGACTCCGCTTCACGTAAGAAGAACTCACTTGAAGTTGCAGTCATATGCGCGAAGCTGTTGTCAAAACCAGCGCCATATTGTAATATTGACATTCGACTTCAAATCAGTAGGAGATATTTTCGCATACAATTGACACTGGTGTATGAAAATACTTGGTATCGTTAAAATATTTATACTTTCAATTAACGATTGGCGATGGTCGTTTGTAACGCCAATGGCAAGAGCCAGTCGTTACGAGGCGACATAGATAAACAAGACCGATTTTGGTTTCTGCGCAGGACAGTACCCAAGTAACACATTTCATTTGCCAAGCAAATAATGCTAGATCGAAGCAAATAATCCAGAAAAAATGCTAAAGTTTAGCATATTCTTAGAATTATTTTATAGAATTATTCCAGCATTCCTTCAAAGACGTCCAATCTCTTTCGAGACCAAATATTGCAGCCAAGTAGCAATGATTGCTAATAAGTCATTAAAAGTAGCTGAAGTATAGAAAAATTGGCTTTAAACAATGCCAAAAAATGAATGGCGAAATTGGAATTTTGTATGGTCATGAAATGCCATTCAGTGCTTCCATGAGTGCCATTTAAAAGCAATGATACGAAGTTTGGTATTGGAATTAATTTGGATTTCAAATGGAAATGAATTCCAAAAAATTTCTTACTGTATTGCTAACCTCAATGCGATTGTGAATCTCAATTCCAGTTGAAAGGTTTCATAATATTTCAGAAATCATTATAGATCATGGAGAAAAAGATTGGATTAAAAATAAATGGAAAATCACAAAACTACGGAAATTTGGACGAACAGGTGCGTATTACAGGCGTGTACATAAAAGTAGTAACGCAGCTAAAAGTTACAACGAAATAACGATAAACACAGAAGATCACCTTCCTGGTTCTTGGACCACTTTTCTTTATTGGCCTTGTCGTGGCACTCTTTCTTTACAGGCTAATACCACTACGTCTCGGTGGAAAATTTGTTGTTGCTGTTGTTCCCATCCCATGCCTCAGGAACAACACACTAAATTTTATCTCCACTTTCTAAGGTCTCAATAAGTTTAAAGGTGTTCATTTCTTATTAGGAAATGATTATAAAATATGACCTATAATACAATCTATTATTCAAAACATAACTTCACAATAATCTTCTTTTTCTTCAACTTTATAATCTTGAAAGCTTTCACAAAGCAATACAAACAGCTATCTAGCTTTTAATCCCATAACGCTTCGTATTGGCATAGAAAAATGCTTATTAAATACAATAAAGACATGGCCGAACCGTTTGCTCACGATAATGAGAAATGTTGCCATAGTTTTTATATCTATATATTGATAGGTAGATGATACGTATATGATACTATTTTTATAGTATAAGTATAGAATATGCAAATATGCAAATAATCTGGTTAAGGATATTATTTGATTTCAAACTGGGATACATATTTCAGAAAATCTGGGAAAGATAAATCAATTCAATCCATCAAATATAATATTATCAATCAATCCAACCAAAAATACTATAAAAAACTTTAATTTCAATTGGATGTATATAATTCATTGATAAAAATTGAATATGGCAACACCGTAATTTATAATGAAATAATTTAATTTATAATAGTATATTATTAAACGAGCAATTTATGATAGCCATAATTCAC
>CAJUYI010002798.1:24372-51421 GCA_910591695.1 Galerucella pusilla | reverse complement strand
TAGTTATTTTCAGATCAACTGAAGTCCTCTTCAAGATACCATTCCTCCACAAATCATAGCGCTTCTTGTATGACAATCATAACTCGTGACTCTCGTGACAATCACTATATGTCGTCCGCATAGCTCTGCCTCCATATGCCTCAATCATTCAATCTGCAGATCAACTCATCCACATCCTCTTCAAGGGATCCAAGAGCAGAGTGATGCCATATTTTATCGATTGTCCTTGAATGTGTGGGTTAAAGGGCACGACAGGAGTAAAGGTAATCGCATTGCCGATTCTTTACCCAGGGAAGCCACTGGACTAAAAATTTTAGGGCGCAGTGACACCTACCGCCGAAGAAATATCTGACGATGACCAGGAAAAACCTACGTCTAACAGTAGGATTTCTGACTGGCCACTGTCAACTAAGGAAACACCTCCATAGATACTATGGGGCCAGTGGACACACCTCTATGCAGGATGTGTGAACAGGAAGATGAAACTGTTCTATGCGAGTGTCCGGAGTTATCGTCGATCAGAGAGTGTGTGTTCGGTGAGTCTTGGCCTACACCTGCCGATATAAAGGAGATGTCTCCTAGTGACCTGTCCACCTTCCTGGGAAGGACAGAATGGACGATGACCTAGGAGAACAACTCCTCGGGAGGATGTACAATTGGTCACATGTGGCCTAAGTGCTGTGAGCCTACACTCACCATCCCTACTCTACAGATACAGATACCGAGATACCTGTCAACCAAGTCTAAATCATAAACTTGTTAGCGCCCAAACTGTATTTCTCTATTCGCAGCTGTCATTAAACAATTCTTATTACATACTGCTGCACATTTCACAATTTTCAACTGGACAAGGTGATGATCTATACAAATTGTCAAGTTTCGATCGGACATTCAAAGTAACGAGCTCTTTATTGGTATGAGCTTCAACCAGTAAGTACACATAAAAATCTGTAACTATATTTTACCGGTCACGCTGTAAATTAAATTCTGAATTACCTCTTCATGCCACTTAATTTTTTTTTATTCTCTACTTTTCAAGAACAACTCAATCTTAGAAACATGCCATATCGTACAATCGGGAATAAACAATGCAAATAATACGTGTTGGTTTGGAAATGAGAAAGAAAACAAAGAGATGGTTTATTGTTGTATTAGCGTAGAAAACGGAACAATGTTTTCATGCAGCGTCGGAACTTCAAGTTGGTATACTGTTTTTCATAGATTTTACAGCTTAGACCTGATGAGCTGGGCTCAATATTTACATATAGGTCAGAGCATTATGTATTTTTTCTACGACCGTGCGTTTTAACCCATTTTCCCGCACGCATTTTAGTTTTGAAAGTAAAATTATGCAAATTTTGACCTAACTAGAAAGTCTTTCATTTCGGAAGTTATAACTATTGTTACAACAGGTAAATAAATATTCACGAAATGATCCATCAAATAAAATCTCCATCTTTTCTAGCCTTTTGTTGCATTCTAAATTTTTTGGAAATATAAAATAATAAAGATATTTTGATATAACCCTTCTTTGAAGTAGTGTCAGGAAACAACTATCAAACCACCCGGGTTTGATAAAGGAAAAATATATCAGATAAAATCCTTTCATCTACAAATGACTTAAAACCGTTGCCGTCACCTTCATCGACATCTTTATGTGACCTGCAGCCGATGCCATCCTCATCGACGTCGTCTACTTACCAGTTAACACCAAATAACTCCACTGGACCGGCAATTTTAAGTAATTCACAGAATGCATCAAATTGTTTTTATTATTAATATTTATAATAATTAATAGTTTTTGGTTAGGTTAGATTTAGTATTGTTCGCTAGAAACGAAAAAGAGCTGAAACATAATTTAAAAACATGGAAGCATATATTGAAACTACAAAACATGAATATGAATATGGAAAAGACAAAAATAATGGTGGTGTGACAAGAAGAAGAGCACCTTAATATAGAAATTGATGGAATGCCGATAAAGCAAGTGAATAGTTTCAAATATCTGGGAGTAGATATATACAAAACAATGGAAAACAGGAAGCAGAAGTGAACGAAAGAATAAGTGCAGCAGTTAAAGTATATTACTCATTAAATCGAAATTTCCTGGGAAGAAAAGAAATTACAACTAAAACCAAATTGAATGTGTACAAGTCAGTCTTTCGACCAATCCTTGTGCATGGTAGTGAAAGCTGGGTACTTACAAACTCACTCAAAAGCAGAATACAAGCAACAGAGATGAAGTATTTACGCAGGGTCAAAGGTGTCACCAGAAAAGATCGAATGCGGAATGAAATAATAAGGGAAAACCTAAACATAGCACCACTACTAAAAACAATCGAAAAACAGCAGCTTAGATGGTTTGGGCACCTTTGTAGAATGGAGAACAGTAGACCAGCAAAAAGGATTTGGCAAGCTAGAGAAGTGCAAGAGAAAAAGAGGTCGCCCAAAGAAAAGATGGGATAACACAATAGCCGAAATTTTAAAAGAAAAAGGAATTACATGGACAGAGGCGGCGAAAAAAGCTATAAACAAAAAGGAATGGCGGAAGTTTGTCCACGAATAAGCGACACACCCGACACCCACAGCGGGTAGAAACGGGTTTATGATTATATATATATATATATATATATAATAGTGTTTGGTTAAAGTTTTGTATATGTATGTTGAAATAAAGTAACTTTTGAAAAATGAGCTGGTATACTTTTTTGTATATGCTGTCGTAGAAAAAAATAATGTTCCTAACTCATGCGTAAAGTGTCTTTCTCGCCCTTGACCGCTTGCCCGAACTCCGCTCCGCGTCGTTCAGGTCAACTGCAGTCGCGTGCGGGAAAGTATCACTTTCCGCACTTGTTAGGAAAATAGCTATTTTAAATGAAAACTGATCTAGGATGGCAAATTCTGATGTTTACGAGTGATATATTTTGTCAACCGAAATCTACATGTCAAAAAATTCTGTTTCTATTCATTTTTCTAAATAGTTAAATAGTCTGTATACTGGTATCTTTCAATAATTCCCAAAATCGTCAGTTACGTCTTTCATAATTTATTTAATGAGTATTATAAAAGTCACTTTCGATATTTTCATCTCCAAATAGTTCTTGAGGAAAGCCTCAGAGAGCAGTAGCTCCTTTAGTGCCATTTCCCGTAGAAATATCAAAGAAGAAACAAATCTATGGGAGTGAAGGTTTATAGAATGACCTTGAATAAAAAATGAGGTTTCAAACTTGAAGCTTATGGCAGCCTTTCTCAATAATAGTATATTATGCACAAAGGTGGTGAAATAGATATTTACGTAATTAGTTATGAAAAGAGCGATATTGTTCAACAAGCGTAATATTTGCCAAAGCGAGCGCTAGCGAGTTCTGCAAATCACGCGTGTTGAACAATGTCGCTCTCTCCATAACGTGTTTACGTACAACGTTTTATCTAATTCCGCGCTTTTATAATATTCAATAAAATCTTCAATTACAATGATAATATTGAAGTGGAATCAAATGGTGTTAGAAGTATTGTTACTATGATGTATTCACCCAGAAAATTGACTTACTTTAAATAACTGTGACCTGAATAATGTTTTCAATGTTTATAAATCTCAAAATACTATTGAATTAAAATAATGGGTCAATTGTACAGTTTAAATAATGAAATAATTGTCTGTTTTTACAGTACCTACCTAATTAATAAATTATTCTTTGAAACTCATGTCTATGTTGACGTGCTTCAACACACAAAACCATCATTTTTTTTATATTTTCCTGTGATATTTTTTTAATCATTATACAACTTGTAAATTTAACAACGTTGTTCATATTCCTTCCCTTCCAACATTTCCAGGTTTGTTGATAGAGAGTGGTGAGGTGATAACAAGTCGACTAATATTATTCAGGGTGGCGCCCACTTACCTTTGTTGATTCACTTTAATTACATTTCTTAACTTGATTTATTAACTTATTAAATTCATTTCGTTTCTTAACTTAATTTATTATCTCATTAACTTCAATATAACTTCAATAACTTAAATAAAGTAGGATTACCCGCGAACCGGTAAGACTACTCCCTGAATTGATATTAGTTTGGTCTCCGAATTCACACCTGAGGTGCTCTCCACATTGAGTCGCCGTTGCAATTTATCTTGCTTATTATTTTGAACAAATAATAGGTTACAAAATTGGCGCCCAACGCCCGACCTAATTGTTACAAAATTGGCGCCCAACGTGGGGCCTAATTGTTACAAAATTTTGTTACCAATTTTGTTACCTATTATTTATTTAAAATAATAGGGCAAGATAAACTGCAACGGCGACTCAATGTGGAGAGCCCCTCAGGTGTGAATTCGGAGACCAAACTAATATCAATTCAGGGAGTAGTCTTACCGGTTCGCGGGTAATCCTACTTTATTGAAGTTATTGAAGTTATATTGAAGTTAATGAGATAATAAATGAAGTTAAGAAACGAAATGAATTTAATAAGTTAATAAATCAAGTTAAGAAATGTAATTAAAGTTAATCAACAAGGTAAGTGGGCGCCACCCTGAATAATATTAGTCGACTTGTTTTCACCTCACCACTCTCTATCAACAAACCTGGAAATGTTGGAAGGGGAGGAATATGAACAACGTTGTTAAATTTATGATTAAAAAAAATATCACAGGAAAATATAAAAAAAATGATGGTTTTGTGTGTTGAAGCACGTTGGTTTTAAATCAGTTCACTGGTTACTTTCCTTGGTTACTTTCCACGTGTCTGATGGCAGGTACAAAGTTCCAGACTGTTTTGTGGTCTCAGGTATGTCTCAGGTAACTCAGGTAACTTCAGGTACGAATTCTCAGGTACTCAGTAAGTCCAGGTACTTAGTAAGTCCAGGTACTTAGTAAGTCCAGGTACTTAGTAAGTCCAGGTACTTAGTAAGTGCTAAGAAAGATACATTGTATCAGAAATAGTTACAATCCTTTTCATGTAAAATTCAGGATATCTGCAGTAATTCGTTTTTACAAGTGTTTAAGAAATTCAGAAATTCATTTAAGAACGTGGTTCATAAAAAGAATATATCCTGTATTTTACTATAAAAAAAACAAAAGAAGCAATGAAGAAATGTGATATGGTATTATTAATTATTGAGGAAATCTTATTTATTTCCATTCATCAAAGAAATCAAAGAAACAATATCTAAATAATATAAAAACTCAATTTTACTACTTATTTCAATCACAGAAGGCGATAAAAGAAATGTAATAAAAAAATGTGGTCCGGAAATATAATATTCTAAGTTGGTTTTTATTTTGAATTAATTAGTTAACTGAATATACATATTTTAAAGACTTCAACTGTATACATGTGAACCTTTTATCACCTGTATAAGAAAAACTGGAAAAAGAACAAGATAAAAAAATATCATTGTATGTGTGTATCTGGCGCTTATCACTAGAAGGGAAAACGGAAGGAAAACGAAAAGCATATACGTAAATGCAACTTACCATTCACATTGAATGCACTTTAGGAAAGATAAATTTTTAAAGAAAAGATAAATTTTAAAACTCAACTCGACTGCTTCATGGTTCACAGGAGAAAGCTTCTCTATCTCTATGTTGAAACATAAACAGTTACGTAAAGTTTTTACATAACTACTTTTCATAACTGATATATGAAGGTTATGAAAAATATGACGTTACCTAACGTCAAGGAGTGACGTAAAGTGTCACATTTGATAGCGGAATTATTATTATTTACCAAGCACCCAAGATTATTCACGCGAGGGGCCTCGCCCCGAGCGGAATAAGGTGCGAGGTTTATAAATGTCTTCAACACAATGGTGTATATACAATTTTCTCCACTACTAGCCAAATATTAGACGAAAATTAAAAATAATTCACAAACGAAACAAGAGAAGCGTTTACTCTCTACACTGTCAGTTTTCGATATATTATGAACGTACTCGTTATGCCATCAGTCATTTTGGGTTGAGCGCGAATTTTAAACTAATGGCATTTTTATTCAAATAATTTCATCCTGATAGGTAATTTAAAGCAGCAAATATGTTAAAGACAATTTCCTGAGTATACAAAATTATGTTGCACAAGTTTTTGTTGAACTACTATCCCTGAAATCCCAAAATATTTGAATTTGTTCATTATTGACCTAGGTTAATAATATAAAATTATTAACCTCGGTTGGCTAGAGGAAGCAATAATTGTTAACTTCACAGCTAGTAGTGGGAACTATTATAATATATAAACAAACACTGAATTGGAAAAATATAGAATGTCAACTGCCGAATTACGTCTCATAAAATGTGATTAAAGCTGATCTATATAATGAAACCTTCTACAATCTTATAAACTTTTTTGAATTTATGACTTATCACATGTAAGGGTTGAAACAATTGCTATGAATAATTTAGCATCTATTGTTCTCAACATTTTAAAATCTACTTTCGGGCATCTATTTCTCAAAACATATCATAACTAGAAATATATATTTGTATTGAACAATCGTCGAACGTCAAACTGGTTATGGTAAGACAAAACACACATTTGATCGATGGTTATAGTTTGAATCACATAAATTGTTATAATAATACTGTAGGAAAACGATAGAAATGTCAGTAATCTAAGATGATTTATATTTTCGTCAAAAATTTACGGTCGAATAAATCAAATGTTTATTAGATATTTGCGTCATAGCAAAAATTAAATTATATACTGAATAATACAGATGATTTAAATTAAAAGAGGTTACTTGTTTTTGCTTTTAAGTAGACGTTATAACTTTAACCATCTCCTCTTTATGGTCGCCTTTCCCAATTTGGTAAATTTAACACCCTATATACATTATTATATTGTTGGAATCTCCCGGCAATTCCCAAACCGCACCAAGAAAGTGCTGTCTTGTTGAGAAACTACTTTGACCACGTCTTCCCAAATCTGAAATAGGTCGTAGAGGAGCAATTGAGCCACCAAGGTTTCCTGATTCAACTCCTCTCGATTTTCTTACATGGGGATACTTGAGAAGTGAAGAATTGGTAATTGAAATTGTAATTGTATTGCAGGACCCATTTTTTTATACAAAAATTTTATTGATGATGTTATCACGCTCACATAGATGACATTAAAAATAATAAAGTTATCTGTCGAAGCCATTTAAAAATAGTACCTACCAGGACGTCCACTTTCTAATCGAAGTTCGTGCAGTACCTACACTCATATTAAAAAATATTTTTTCAAAAAAGTCCTGAAGTAAAATTGGGAGTATTCCCTTCAACCCCTCTCATTGAGTTATCTGTATCTGTAAAGTAGAGAGAGTGAGTGTAGGCTCACAGCACTTAGGCCACATGTGACCCATTGTACATCCTCCCAAGGAGTTGTTCTCCTAGGTCATCGTCCATTCTGTCCTTCCCAGGAAGGTGGAAAGGTCACCAGAAGACATCTCCTCTATATCGGCAGGTGTAGGCCAAGACTCACTGAACACCCACTCTCTTATTGAAGATAACTCCAGACATTCGCATAAAACATGCTTGACAGTTTCATCTTCCTGTTCACACATCCTGCATAGAGGTGTGTCCACTAGCCCCATAGTCTGGAGGAGTTTCCTTACTTGACAGTGGCCAGTCAGAAATCCTACTGTTAAACGTAGGTTTTTCCTGGTCATCGCCAAATATTTCTTCCTTCCCAGGGTCGCCCAGGGTGATCCTGGCAAGAATGCATCCTTTGGTTCCATCCCATCTCTTAAGGGATTGAGCATGGGTGTAACGAATGGCTAGTTCCGCAATTGTCGAAGTCGTCAGGCTGTTGGTGTCACTGGGTCCTGAAATTTTTAAACCAGCTGCTTCCCTGGCTAAAGAATCGGCAATAGGATTACCTTTACTCCTGTTGTGCCCTTCAACCCACCTCAGGATAATATTGTTATCTGCCGAGGCGTCAGCTAAATCTTGGTGACACTCTAGTACTTGCCCCGATATAACACGTTGTCCGTTCAAGGCTAATAGGGCTTGTCTACTGTCAGTGCAGATTGTTATTTTTTTTGCCAGAATTTCATTTTCTGGTTAGTTCTTTTGTGGCAATTGAGAAACCAGCCAGTTCTGTTTGAACCACGCTGGTATTTTTTCCCACAACCCACTTAATCTTTAGACTCAGTGCTCTGGATTAAACGCCACATCCTGAACCTTCTTTCGTTTTTGAGCCATCTGTATATATGCGTATTGCATTTGCAGCATTTGACTCTGTGTGCTGTCGTTGAGTTATTTAAGGATCGAAAATCTCCAAACTTGGTCATAAGCTCTTTCTCTGTCCAAACTTACCGCAACAAAATGTTCCGGATTTAAAAAAGCTTTTTGAATTTCGTTCACGCTAGAGTATCCGTTTTAAAATGTTTGGTATGGCAACCAATTTGATTTTAGGATAGAAGGTTTTTATTGTACCCTCCTGCAGGATGTCCAAAAAGCTGATAGCGGAAACATCTTAGAGGTGATGGAATGTATGGACGGACTTTAAGGATATAAAAAGCTCTTCTGTAAGTTCCTTTTCTTATTATATTTTCTCTTATTTTTTGGGAATCAAACCACAATAATGTTTTTTATTTTTTTTTGTTGAGATCTATACTATCGAAAACGAAACCAAAAAATGAAGAACAATCTTCAAAAATTTGCATATATCAGATATTTTGTGAATGCGACAAATTCCGAAGTCCGAATAAGTGAACACAACACAAAATCACCAAACTGAGTTATACATATTTTGAAAACAAAAATAATCATACACAAAAAAGTAACAACAAACGCGTTTTATTAAGAACATTTCCAAAATAAGCGAGAAAAAGCGCTATCCCAATAAATACCGTTCCTGGAACGTGCACACGTTTCTAGTAGACTATCATATCGTTAGAATGTCATAAAATAAAATATTTTATATCACATTTTACCAGAGATGTGATCTACTATGAATGGACCTTAATAAAATTTGACAGCAAAGTTTTGTAGTCTTAAACTTCAAAATATTATTGATTGTCTAGTTGTCACATTTTTTTCATTGTGTCAGATAGGGACCAAAAATTATTTTATTACTAGTTAATCTTGACAACGGTAGCTGGAACGCTACCGAAACGTCTTAATAAAAAATAAAAAACATTATTGTGGTTTTATTCCCAAAAAATAAGAGGAAAAATATTAAAAGCTATTTCAAATTCGTTAGGCATTTTTGGGTGCCAAATGGTGGGGAAATAAATAGGGGTGTAACTCCTTTTCTTGATTTTATTTCTCTCACTCCCATTATCTCCAGGTCTTTCAGTTAATCTAGGTAGGTACTGCGTTGTAACCACAACAACCTCAAAAAAATTTGTTGTATAGACTCATCAAAAATGTGCATGCAAAAAATATCTCAAAATAAAAATAACTTCCAATAATACGAAAACAAAGATTAATTTTGTTTTTTGTAGATACTATGTTTATGACAATTTTATTTTTAGCATTATTACTTTTATCGAAAATGCCCGAGAGTAACTAAAAACTAATTAAAAATAAGATAGATATTGGGTGCATAATTTCCAATGGCATTTAAAATTCGTTAAGAAGCTCACCAAACAAATTCAGCGCATTTATTCATATTTTACCAAACAAATTCAGCTTCGAAACAATCGAAACGTGTATTTGGGAAATGATATTTCAGCTCTAAAGACATTAAATATTTTCCATAACATCTGAAAGCTAAGTCTAATTATGCTATTCAATCATCTACCATACAAAGACGGCACGACAAGTGTTAATACTTGAGAGTATATCGAGTGAGACTTTTGTCTGCTGTACTCCACTCTTACTGAATGAAGCGACCGATACAATTCTATAGGGCATGTCCACGACAGCTGACAGTTGACAACACCCCGGTGGTTAAACAATAAACATAATGAAAAATTATCAAATAACAAACAACTATTAACCTATATTATTAAATATGCAAGCTCAACAATCAAAATAACTTTAAAAGTACACTGAAGCAAAACCAACTAAACTCAAACACGATCTATCATTATAAATCAGCATAACCTCACTATTAAGTACCACGTGTTTTGAACGCTTTGTTTATTGTTTCACCACCAGGCTTTTGTCAAAATAGTTTGTGACGTCACGTGGACATGCCCTATAGTGTGCTGAGTCCCAGTACTGTTGAGTATGCTTGTTAGACCAAATAGGTTAAGTCAATTATAGTCTTATTTTAGTTTGGAAACATATTTCAAATGAACCAATTTTGCCAGATGTTAAAATCTCCCAATTATTTTTTTAAAATAATTTTGTATTTGGACTTGTGTCGTAATTTAATAATAATTAACCAAAAGAACACTAAATACATCACAAGGAACATGGGATTATGTATATATAGAAGTATTTTGTTGGCCTTTAATGTTTAATATTTTAAGGAAGTTTTAAGCAACATACGATCAGGTCCACGACATCTATTGTTATATTTGTCAACCGAGATGAAAACAAAAAAATAATCCGATAAAAATGTTGTTTGTGTGAGGTCAGGACATAATAAATGATTACAATTTTCGTTAATATCTAATGTAGAAAAAAAAATTGACCTGTGTCAATTCCATCCCGGATGTGAGCTTTTTTAACTGACCATGGCCTATCCTATATGTTATTATGTCCATTAAGAGTTCATACCACCAAAATAGATAAGTGGTCTAGTATGATCGCACTATAAGAGCTGGAATAGTTATTGTAAAACAACCGAAATCGGTATTTATCACTGTATAGATATATTTGTTACAAGGCATAATATATTTTCTATAGTAGAGTACTTCCAGCAAGACAAAGCACCTTCTCATTACGCACTAGAAGTTGGGACTGCTTAGACAATTAATAATCCAAACAGATTGATTGGAAGGAGAGGTTCCATTGAGTGGCCACCTTTGTCACCAGACTTACCATCACCTGATTTTTTTCTGTGAGGTCACCTTAAATCGATTGCTTATAAAACTCAAAAAATCTAAAGCAACATTTTCCAACGTTGGTAAGGAGTTTGAAAATAGGTGGTACTATTGCTTACAAAACATCAATTAACATCAATTAACATTTCCATTGTTTGAAATTTAACACTTTTTCATATTGTTCCACCCTGTATAATTATGATAGACCAGTGGAAAGCATTTTCCACAGGCTTTCTAACGACGTATGACTGATTGGTGTGGTTGCCGGGACATAATGGTATTTCTGGAAATGAACAAGCTGATGAACTCGCAAAAAGAGGTTCAGCAACAGTATATGTTGGACCAGAACGAGCTCTTGGGACCACAAAAAAGGTAGTCCGAGCGCAAATACAAAAATGGGTACAAAGCCAACATAGACTTCATTGGAGGAACACTCCGAAACAGGTACACAGCAAAACCTTCATAGGTGACACATGTGCAAAGCGGGCCAAAGAACTACTGAATATCAGCAGAAATAAGCTAAGAATTATTGCAGGTTATCTAACAGGTCACCTGCATAAAATGGAATGGGGTTATATAACGGGGACCTCAGCTGCAGACTATGTGGCATGGAGAACGAGATATCTTGTCTGAATGTGAGGCACTGCACTCGAGGAGACAGGCAATCTTCGGAGAGGCCAATGTGCCACCTGAAGTATATGGCACACATCCAATGGACCTATACCGTCTACTCGAAGGTACGGGGATAACTGGATGGGTGGACTAAATATGGGAGCAGAGTACAATAAGCCAATAGGCTGCAGTGCTCCCGGCATCTGAACGGCTCCCAAAAGGAAGAAAAAAAAAAAAAAAAAAAAAAAAAAAAAAAAACGACGTATGACAAATAGATATAAAATATATCCACCAAGCTAAGGTTCCTTTCACTTTGAATGTTTGTCTATGTTAGCTCAAGTTCCATTCTTGGTATTAAATGAGTCTCTAGTTGGACTCCGTTTCACATAAGAAGAAGCAACGTGAAGTTTGCCAACTGTCTTGCGCAGAAATCAAAATTGGTCTTGTTTTTCTTTGTCGTTTTGTAACGATCAGTTTCATGCCATTGGCGTTTCAAAAGAAACGGTAATTGAAAGTATAAATATTATAACGATATCAAGTACATATTTTCATTTACCAAGTTCTTTTGTATGTGAAACTTTCTCTAAAAGCTAGAAATAGTTCCCAAATATGTTTTATATAAACCTCACATAGGATAAATACATCTTCAATATTCTAACCCACAAAATTTGAAAACGTTACGCTACTGATTTGATGTCGAATGTCAGTTTTACAATATGGCGCTGGTTTTGACAACAAGCTCGCGCATACGACTGCAACTTCAAGTGGTTTATTCTCATGTGAAGCGGAGTCTAGTTGGTTCGGTGAATCTTTTCCCATGCGTCATCATTCATATACAAACGCAATACATCAATACATTAAATTACACGTAGGTCGTAGATTGATGTTTTGATTAGGATGTGGCTAAAATGACGGTGTACGTTATTTATTATTGAAGCTAGATATTTGTAAATATTTCACAGCCATTTAGCGATATGTTACCTAAGCCTTTAGTTTGAAAACACTGTTAGTATTCCAGAGTTTTATAGGGTTATTCTGCAAATTTACTTGCATAAGAGTTAGAATTAATAACAATTTCCTCAGTAGAAACTTTGCAAATCAGAATTGCCTTTTTAGTGTTATGGCTGGCAACCTATTGGGCCGTCCCACCCATACGGTTCAACAATTAAAAATATAAATCTTTTGGATTGTGGAAATAAATAACAAATATTTTGAATATGTATATTTAAGACTCATAAATATAATATACAATGAATTCCATTTCATTTCTTCCATAGAATCAGAGCTTTCACCACTATTTATATATTTGGTAATTGGTTGAATGCTATCAACTATATTTTGCTCTCGGGCATACCACTTTTCCATAATTTCATGAGTGTGCCTAACACATTTTTCCTAAATTTGTTGATCACATTGTTGCAGTGCCTCTTTCCACATATTTATAACAGAGCTATCTGAATACCCATCTTTACCAATATATTCATTGTAATATGACTTGCAATTTGTCCAAATTAATTCAATAGCGTTGAATTCACAATGATATGGCGGTACTCCCAGCACTTCATGACCATGTTCTCGTAGTAACTCATCAATTTTATACACGTTTCCTTTTCCATTCATTTTTGCAATTTGTAGCAATTCAGGTTTTGTAAGTTTTGTATCAAACTTAATGTTGGTTGTTGTCAACCATGTAACAATCTCATTTTTTGTCGAATTAGTAGGTGGTTGCTTTTCTAAAAGAACACTATGATATGGAGCATTATCCATAACAATAAGAGATGGCTCTTCTAATATTTAATTGTTCATTTCTCGATGGTAATCAGCTACTCTAGATTTTGAACAAAATTATAAACTTGCTTCAGAGACAAATCCTTTGGTAGAACCAGCATGAACAATTATAAAACGGTTACCATCATCATCTGGTTTACGTACACTTTTATTGCTGTTCTGGTCTTTCAGAAATTAGGGTCAATATTTTCTACATACAATTCAGTTTGATGGAATTCTATCCATAACCATGATGAAATGTCAATTTAAGGTTAGTTCTCGTTGCGAAGTAATTAAATAATAAGTAGATAAATAATCTTTTCCGCAAATCGCTAGGAAATTTTGACATTCCTGTCAAAATTTCTTGAAGAAAAAGTCAGGACTTCCTTACTGTGAGGAAATGTCATTTCCTTACTGTAAGGAAATGATATTTCCGTACAGTTGTTAGTGTTCTACATAAATGATTGAAAACACATTGCTTATAAGGAATTAATTTATATTTTGAAAACATCAAGTCATTGCTGAATACATTTTTAAGATCAATTTGTTATATTTACAGTAATTTGACAGTTAGTACCTACAATTATTGAACATTGGAGGAACACTCTTAGAACTATGAGAAACATTTTGGACAACATGCAGGGTGGTAGGGTCATTTTGTTGAATATTTTGTACTGTGAAAATTTTATTTGCCACCTCAACCTTATTGTTAAGCGATTCTTCGATATATCCTTCAGCAACGTTTGATGACTTCCATCCGCCATGCCTCTTTAAACTAGTTATGTCGTCACCAGAGTCAACCAATATTGTTGCAGAAGACCGACGAAAGCAGTGACCAGTATATTCTGTCGGATTTACCAAGTTCAAATAAGTAGCAACTATTTTGGGCATTTTTCTAAATTGATGAATTCCTACCACTTGTCTACAACCCTTTCCGCTTTTATATTTAAAGAAAAATCGGTCACTGTTCATATTTTCTGGTCTTAACGAAACATACTTTCGATAAACATTCAAGTAGATCTGATTAATTACAAATGATCTTGGTTTGTTGGTTTTCGAATCAGGTATGCTGATTAAAAGCTTAGATTCTAAGTCTTCTATATCGTGTACAGTCATTCGGACTAACTCATCCATTCTACAGGCCCCAGAAATACCAAATATTACAGCCACCTAAAAAATAAATAAAGCTATAATCTAAATAGAAATTAAAACCTTGTAAATTACCTTAATCATTAAATTTTCTTTATCTGGAGCTTCCTGGATAAATTTTTCAATTTCTTCCTTCGTTAAAATCTTAGATTTCTTTGCCCTATAACCTTGAGCTTGCCGTTTCAATAAAGAACGAAGTTTTGAGTATGTAGATATATCTACATTGTGTTTAAGTGCAAGGGTTGACTTCAGCATTGAATAATTGGCCCATAATGTTGAAGATTTCATCTTTAAACAAAGGTCTAGGAAGTATGCCATTACAACATTTTCTGAGAAAGAACTCGTATTTTTACTCATGCGATAATCCATAAAACGTCTGTATGCATTTTCGTACTTTTTTCTTGATTTCTTTGGCAATAATTCTAATGAAGCAGTATTCACTGCCCCAACCAGCTCTGGAGGAGTCCCAGGAATGGAAATTTCATCATCACTTATCATTTTACTTTCGAGAACACCAGCAATTAAATTTATAAGCGTCAAGTTTGACAATTCAACCTCAATACGTTTCCATAGTAACCCAAGTAATTTTATTAGGAATTTCAAAGCACCATTTATTTGGGAATAAAATTATCGCGTTTTTTTTTTAAATCAATCAATATCTGTCGAATTTTAAACGATTTGCGGAAAAATAGTATGTTTACCTCGTAGGAAAAGCCACATTCCTGGACTCTGTGTTGCTAAGTGTCGGCTTGCGCCTCGACTTAGCAATCTTCACAGTCGTCCAGGAATGTTAAGCTTTTCCTACCCGGTAAA
This sequence comes from Galerucella pusilla, assembly GCA_910591695.1. Taxonomy (NCBI): domain Eukaryota; kingdom Metazoa; phylum Arthropoda; class Insecta; order Coleoptera; family Chrysomelidae; genus Galerucella; species Galerucella pusilla. The sequence goes on along the minus strand of CAJUYI010002798.1, from coordinate 36,161 downwards.
CAATGTACTATTACTTACCACAATCATTGGAACACTCGGGAGTAAGTAAGTCGTTATAACAACTGTTTTCTCAATTAAATTTGTATGCAAGGGGCTAAAAAGTGAGTAAAAATGTAAAATAAAAATGTAAACAAAGTCTTTGGCCTGTCAACGTACAAATTCGCGTTAAACATTCATCATATCTATATCTCTGTTTGTTTCATTTCGGGGGTTTAGATTCTGTGAGTAGGAAAGAGACGTAGGTACTACAAAAAGTAGTATGTGAATAATTATGGGAAAAGATTCACCGAACGAACTGTGTATAATATACTATTTGAATATTTATCCACCGCTAAAAAGTAACTTGTAAGCTGTATAGATTCCCAGCTCTGTTAGATTGTCGTTTGGTTTTTTTATTCGGGTATTGTTAAGACGGTCATGGTGCCAATGTCAAGGACATTGAAATTATTATATCATTTTTTATCATCTATTGTAAACAAAATATTTAAAAAAGACAATACTTAAAGACCCACAAATAGGTTATCAAAATTTCAAGAGTTTAACTCCTCCTATCTGGTTCATGCACATAAGATGCATGCTTAATAGAAATATGTTTTCTGCACACATATTAATTATCATGTTCTATCGTCTTGCAGTTTTTTGATAATCGTTGGGCCAGATCAGTTCCACGTTTTCCAACCCTGTAATGTAGTTTTGTCCCTTTGCAACTTATACAACAATACGCTTGGAAATTACCAAATTATAATCAAAGCGAACCGCTTTTGAGTGCTTCAATGAGGATTTGAAAGTATTAATTTCTCAACAGAATTTTTTATTTGAACTCCAGACGTATGACCTATATTCAGAATTGAATAATCACGGATTCGCAATTGGATAATAAAAAAATGCACTCCTTACTTGCACTTCAGTGCAAGAAAGTTTATTAAATACTTTCACACGCTGTGGTCGAATTAAAGATTATTCAATTTGAATCCATAGTTATCACTTGATATTACGTAAGAATTCTAAAGTATTATGCATTGAAGATATTTAAAGAATAAAAAATAATAGATTGATTCTCTTGGACTCTTCCCCGGAATTCGAGTGTATATACGTGCGAATTATATGCAATCTGACAATCTTTGAATTGTATTGATCAGCTGAGTATCCAAACAACACTAATATTTTGTGACTCTCTTAGTTCACTTGAGGCGATTGAAAACACTTTCAACAAATATCCTTTAGTCAGAAGAATTCAGGCTTCATTAAGTTGGCTCCAAAAGCAGAGTAGGACAGTGAAGTTTATGAGGATACCCAGTCGCACGTGGGGATTCAAGGCAACGAAATTGTAGACGACGCCGCCAAGCAGGCAGCTATTGAAGAAATTCAAGACATATCTGTAAGATTCCAAGATCAACAGAAACACTTTAAGCAAACAATATTACAAAATTGGAAAAGGGAATGGATGAGTAAACAAACACAACTTGAAGAAATAAAACCATCAATTGAAAGTAGAAAACACATTTCAGAATTAACACATTTCAGGATTTTAGTTCAAAGGAACAAACCAAAATTACCAAACTAAAGATGGGTCATACAAGACTTACTTCATGCTATATGCAGAGAGGACAAAGACAACCACTGTGCAAAACCAGTAAAACCCATAAAGTAATAAATAAGAGGGATGTTAAACGTGTAGTGTTTTGTGGCACAAAGTTACCACTAGCGCCTACCTTGGCTACTGGTACGAACTAGCACTCAAGACGCGCGCTTTTCGAATTTTCAAGCTTTCAGCATACGCGTAATATTGTACAATATTTGCAATTGAATTATTTTGCACTTCAATATTTGTTTTTTAGTCTTTCAAGTCAAGTCTTCAAAGACTAAGAAATAACATTATTGTGCTAAATCATTCAGCTGCAAATATTGTATTAGCATATAATATTATAGGAAATTACGGTAGGAGAATAAAACAAACTTTTGTAAGTGAGAAAATTTAATATTAATAATTCAACATCTTTCATACAATAAGATATACAAAATAACATACAGAAACAGTCAATACCTACCTGAATCTGAATTGGGATGGAAATTGTACTCTGAAGTTTGGAAAGGAAGTGCAAATTTTCTCAATCTAAATGAGTCTGTAGAATTATTTTTAAGGAAGTGATCTTCACGCAAGTAACACCTTTTATTTTTTAAGTAAAGTTCATTATTTCAAACCATTTATGACTTCGTTTAATATCTAGATCAGAAAACTAAAAAAAAAAATTAATTGTATAATTTTTTTGCAGTTATTCAATTGACATGCCCATTCAAACAATTTGGCATATTGAAGCACACACCAATATTACAGAGCAAGCACACAAATACAGTGTTCAAAATATTAAAGAACTTTTTCACATAAGTAATAGGTACCTACTAAATTACATTGATATGAATATATCTAGCAACTACATACATATTGTTTTGGTTTGGGTCACAAATTTCTGGTAATCCTCCGTTCTTGTCTGCAAAAAGACGATAAAATTACAAATAATGTTTCCATTACGAAAACCCAACCTCAAACGGCTAGGATAGGACATGTCCACGTGACGTCACAAACTAGCCTGGTGGTAAAACAATAAACAAAGCGTTCAGAACACGTGGTACTTAATAGTGAGGTTATGCTGATTTATAATGATAGATCGTGTTTGAGTTTAGTTGGTTTTGCTTCAGTGTCCTTTTCAAGTTATTTTAATTGTTGAGCTTGCATATTTAATAATATATAATATAGGTTAATAGTGCTTTGTTGCTTGATAATTTTTCATCATGTCTACTGTTTATTGTTTCACCACCAAGGTATTGTCAACTGTCGTGGACATGCCCTATTAAAAATCTACTTTTTTATCTTACCTATGATAAGTGATGATAAATGCTGTGATAATAGTAGTTACCAATGATGAAGATAATTAATTTCTTTGCAGAAGGGCCAATGAGTAGATTAGATAAAAATAAATTCACAAATGACAACGACTAACCTCAAATTGAAATAATTAAGCAATCCAGATCACGTGACCTAATATGGCCGTGCAGGGCAAACAATTTAGACAGATAGGTTAGTTTTGTATTGTCTATTCAGTCATAAAAAGTGCTCAAGATTTTTTAGTTGAATTTATTAGTATATTTTGCTCCAATTTAGTATATTTTATTAGTGTTTGTGGGGAACAAACATCTTCATAAAGAGAAAACAACTAGGCATCAGACTATATTGGATGATTGGACAAAAATCAAAGCTATCGTTAGAAAATAAAATCCTCATATACAAGACAATTATGAAGCCCATATGGAGCTACGGTATACAAATGTGGGGGACCGCATCACTATCAAATATTGAAATACTGGAACGATATCAGTCCAAAGTCCTTAGAATCATTACCGATGCCCCATGGTACGTCTCAAACAAAATTATATCTAGAGATCTCCATATAAACTTCGTAAAAGAAGAAATCTCCAAGTTTTCCAAAAGTTACGCCGCCAAGATTCAACATCACCCAAACAATCTAGCTAAACATCTAATGGAAATAACACCCATCAGAAGAAGACTGAAGAAAATTTCTCCATACGATCTACCAAACCGATTTTAGCAAAAAGAAGTCTCTATCCCAGCAGCCATGTCAAAGTTTATACATATATAGACTATTTATAATAGGAAATTGCTACTGAGCAATTTTCCTCCATGTCAATTTAGCATTAAGACACACAATTTAATTATCGTAACGTATGTTTTACAGATTGTGAATAAAATTGGAAAATAAAAAAAAAAATAATTAGTGTTTAGTATTTTGTTCATTTGATTAGTATTTTTTATTTAGAATATATCACTTTTCTTAGTTTTTATAAATATTGTTATTGAACAAAACTGAACAAAATGCCTGCTACATACAGCCTAATATTTGATTTTTAATTCTGTTCAATCATCTCGATTGATTGCTGCTAACCACTTTTCTCCACGCTTCTTACTTAATTAATTCTTGTGCACCAAAAATGTGTTCTTTAAAACAGCTGGGACCTTAAAAAAGCTTACTTGGTCTCGGTTTGAACGGCTTCCACAACCGACTACAATACAAGTTGTTGGCATTTTGAAGTAGGTGTTTCACTCCTGAAATCCGTAAGCATAAAAGTTAAATATTGCAGGTGATATCTTCCAATTCAAGCAAGTGAAATTTTAATGCCAGCAATTTCAAAAAAGTTTCACTTTCATTTAAATATTGTATATGTTTTAGTCAGTGTGTACTTACCCGTAAATATTAAATAATAATTCTTGATAGTCTAAAAACCACTAACAAAAAAATAATGTTCTTATATAGGTACACAACCAAAAGTTGGCCCTAAATTGATATACCCAGCTTAAAAGTTTTATAAAACTGAACTTTTTATTGTATATTATTAGTATAGAGACACCAAAGCAAAATAAAAGCACCTTTCTCCAAAATAAACACTTCTGTATACCAAAATCCACGGTCCACAATGTATTAAATCACATTTGTTTGACCTGTGTCGCCATATTGAATTTTATTTGACAGGTCACTGGATTGCCTAATACTAAAAATGAAAAGTTTTGTTTTTATGTAGAGGGAGGCGGGGTTTGTTAGTTCAGTTAGTTGCTGTAAAGCGCCGTGCTCTACTGGCTGCGCACAAACTTCCATATGTTTTAAAACCTCTCTTATTTATTACTCTATGGTAAAACCCCATTAACAGTGCAGCATATTCTGATTGATTGCGCCAAATATGCAATAAGCAGGCGGCAGCTACGCGTACCTGGAAATATGAAAGTTTGAATAGTAAAAATACGGCTAAAATAGTACTCACCTTTCTTTGGTCAAATAACCTTTATAGAGATATTTGAAAAAAAAATGAAACAAAATTCATAAGCATAATAATTTTAAGTAGTTGATGCTCATATTGAAAAAAAACAACACAACACGTTTACAGTCCAAATAGAAGTTTTGAAGAATCTCACGTGAGATTGGGGGAGGGGGGAGGGAGTTAAAGAAAATCTCACGATATCTCACCAAAGGGGGAGGGGGGGTCGAAAAATACTCAAAAACGCCTCACGTAATTAATGGACGCCCCTGATGAGCAGCCACGTGAAGAAGTGATCTTAGATTTGAATTTTGTCAACTATTATAAATAGCTATTTAGCAAGAGTCAAATTTTGAAGCGTGTTTTATTGTACCTACTCAATATCAATCCTTATCCATAAAGAATATAAGATGAGTAGTAAAATGAAAAACGCTATTCATACAAACGATAAACTAAAAATAGTTTCATCTGATGCACTTTTTTACCAGCAAAGTGGAACAAGTGCCAATCGAGATCCCGTTATGACACTTCCATGGTCAACTGCACCTAATCCTATAACAGAACAATATCCATTTTACAAATGAAAAAACTCATATGACTCTTAAGCACTATTTCCATTTTTAGCATCAACCACATGATTCCTGAATATAAATAGCACTGGCGGTGCGTGAGAAAATGTTAAAAGGATTAATTATACCCCAAATGATTGTGCGCCAATACGTTTCTTTCTTGTAATATGATACCAAATTGTTAAAAGTTGTTTTTAATAAATTTTAAAATTGAAAACAATTAAACTCAATGGCCTCCAAAATATACTAGTAAAATCAACAAACTATATAAGTTTGGCAAGTTTATCTGAAGCTACGGGGCATCGGTAAGAGGCGAGGAAACATGGCGGTATCTGTCATAAACGTACAAATGGCCTACGGTACCTATTTTACCAAGTGAAATTGAAAATACAAAGGAAACTGACAATACCAACGCCACTGGATAAATCAATATCAGTCAATTGACGAAGTGAGAGGGAAGAACACACGCACGCTCTTGCCAATAAGAAGTCAGCTTTCGATAAAAATCACCAATTATGTAATTCGGAGGGTGTGGTAAATATGGCTTTCGTACAACGCTGCCAGAGCTTAAAGAAGCCCATAACACATTTGGAAAAGTGCTTATCTTTTAATATACATAAATTGAAAAAATAAGGTCAATATAAAAAATCCAAGGAAATAAGTACATTGAAGAATTAACGTTTAATCATATTTTTAATAATAAAAAGTCCCTTTTCTGATTATTATTACTACTTACTTAGAACTTTAGCTTTTTCATAGTTAAGCGTGGCAATATCGAATGGTTTCGAATGCATTTCTTTCAGGGCTTCAGATAAACTTGCCAAAGTATAGAGATCTACGTTTTGGAGATAAACTCACCCTATTCCAAAAAGTTATAGGTGTAATAATAATAAGGGAATGAAACAAATTAAATAATAAAAGGACTAGGAAAGAAGCAGGATTAACTGTATATGGTTGATAGAAAATTACAAACCGATGGCACTGGACAATGTTGTCATTCTACCATATAACACTTTTCCTTGACATATTTAGAGAGTATATCACGTTGAGCAGATTTTATTATCCAGAGGTTTCCCAATACCTGTAGCGGCCTTTTTTTGTTGAGCTGCAAGCAGCAAATGAATTACGCTCGTTCGCAAAGGCTTATTCGCTTCTTGACGAATTCTTTAAAATATTATCCTTGAACGCTTTCTATTTTGCATACTGGCTTGGAAGTGTTGTTATGCAGCAACAGTATTAGCAACATAGATTAGTACTGTTTGCGCTAAAAAACACTGAGATACTATTTTTGTTTGAGAAATTGAGAAAGGGTTAAGCTTTATTTAATGTTAATTAAAAATTTGGAGCTGGTGAATATAGAAATTTGAAATTTGGGAGCCCAATTCTTAATATCGCTCGTTGGTCCTTCCGAGGAGTCGTCCTCCTAGGTCATCGTCCATCCTGTCCATCCTGTCCATCCCATGAAGGTGGACAGGTCACTAAGAGACATCTTCTTTATATCGGCAGATGTAGGCCAAGACTCACCGAACACACACACTCTTATTGACGATAACTTCAGACACTTGCATATGACATGCCTGACAGTTTCATCTTCCTGTTCACACATCCTGCATAGAGGTGTCTCCACTAGCCCAATAGTATGGAGGTGTTTACTTAGATGACAGTGGCCAGTCAGAAATTCTACTGTTAAACGTAGGTTTTCCCTGGTGATCGCCAAATATTTCTTCGGCGCCAGCTTCCCAGGGTGGGCGACCCTTTGATTCCATCCCATCTCTTAAGGGATTGAGCATGGGTGTAACGTTTGGCTAGTTCCGCATTTGTCGAACTCGTCAGGCCGTAGGTGTCACTGGGCCCTAAAATGTTTAGTCCAGCCGCTTCCCTGGCTGAAGAATCGGCAATGCGTTTACCTTTACTCCTGTCGTGTACTTTAACCTACCTCAGGATAGTATTGTTATCTGCCGAGGCGTTAGCTAAACCTTGGTGACACTCTAGTACTAGCTCCGATATAAAATGTTGTCTGTTCAAGGCTAATAGGGCTTGTCTACTGTCAGTGCGGATTGTTGTTTTTGCCAGAAATTTCTTTTCTGATTAGTTCTTTTGTGGCAATTGAGATTCCAGCCAGTTCTGTTTGAACCACGCTGGTATTTTTTCCCATAACCCACTTAGTCGTTAGGCTTAGTGCTCTGGAGTAAACTCTACATCCTGAGTCTTCTTTCGTTTTTGAGTCACCTGTATATATGCGTACTGCATTTGCAGCATCTGGTTCTGTGTTCTGTTTTATTTGTATTTTGTAGGGTTTATTAAATACAAACCTGGGTTCAATAGCATCATTAGGCGTTGTCGGAAACTTACTCCGGCTCACTAACTCGATCCAGAGAGGTCACGTGATAAATCACTCCGATAACCTACCCGGGAGCTGTAGTTTACGAACTAATAGGTTTCATTTTTGATCTGACAGCTGACGTCATAATAAAACATATCTTCTTCAACTTCGTCATCATCTTCGAAAAAATAATCAAATGCCAACGCTGTTAATGTAGCAAGGCCACTTTTGTTCATGTTTGATGAAATCAATATATTTCGTTACCACCAAAAGAATTAGGTTATGTCATATCACCCTTCAGTAATGCGCATGCGGTGCCTATAGCGTCTCTACCTCTCGAAGTGGGTTACGAAAAATGAACCTGGTCAGTCATCCAGTCAACAGCTCGGAAGTTTCCGAACAGGGTAGGCAACTCGGGTTAGGTAAACGAACGTGCAGATTAGGGATCGTGCCAACCCGAGTAAGTTTCCGAAAACGCGTATTGGCTGCCTGCAGCAGAGGTAGCGCAGCTAGATGATATCGCCACGCATACGACTGCAACTTCACGTGTGTTCTTCTTCGGTGAAGCGTGAGGAAATTGTTGTTATTTCAATTATATATGATGTAGTAAATTAGATGATTACATTTTTATTCAACTTTGTAACTTTTCGGCAATTTCGTTCATAAAATGTTTGCCAAGCAACAAACTTTTAAAATTTTTCTGTCTCTGGTGTATATGAAAATATTCAAAAAAGTTTAGAATGATGAAGGAATAAAATTGTGAACCATTTAACATATCATTGAACAATAGAAGCCCGAAAGCACAAAAGAAGCTGTCTGCGCCTCTGGTAAACGACAAATCTAACGTGTTTTTCATCGTTACAAAATATGTGAGAAAATGTAATTCCTGAAAAGACTTTAAAATAGTTGCAATTCTTTAATGCCACTCTATACTATATACCGAGCTTTTTGCACAGATGCTACATTGTTGTATCTTTTACGCACAGAGTAATGATTTGAACTCGTTTTAAAAACATATGACAATTGACATACATACATCCTATAATACTGTGAATGTTTTATTTATAGTTTGATTAATAAAATGTATAAATAAGTAGGAGTTTAACATCATTAAAAATACAAGGAGGCGGTAAAGATTTGTGCGATTTGTTTGTTTCAACTTACAAATAATATCGAGAATTGTTGACGAGCTGATTAAAAAATTGTTTATCAACTTTATCCGAAATTAATCAAGTGAATGTTTAAAAAAATATATATTTACCAACACTAGGGGACCCCTATACCCGTTTTTTGAAATAACCGTATAAAAAAACTCCTATACCATCAAATCTGCTTAGGAGTTGTTTAGTATGAACCGGATTGTAGCGCCACCTACAGTGACTAATTGTGAATCTAACCAACCAGTTACTCACTCAAACAAACACAAAAAATGTTATCAAATTCGGCCCATCCGTTTAGGTGTTGTGAACTTGTGAACTCGATTGAAACGTCACCTACCTGAACTAATTGTGAATCTAAATCCATAGATGAAAAAATACCTATAGATGGGAAACTGACCCGTGGCGCCCCCTTGAGAGTACCGTCAGTACCTCTAACACAAATCAGATGGTTGTGAACTTCGCTAACAGCAGAAAAAGAAGATTCCTGTATTTTACAGTTTTTGGCGGCATATTCAAAATTACTGTAATTTTAATTTTATTGCAAAATTACATTTATGGTCCATTCTTTGATATTTCATCTAATGTTACTCAACATTAGATTGATATTACAATAATAACAATCAAATAGTCAAGTAAAATTGAATGAAATGTCAAAAAATGGACCATAGAATGCCTGAAGTGAGAAAAATAAAGCGATAATGATTTAGTTTATATATTTTATTGAATAAAAAGAGTATACAATAGATAAAACGGTTTTTTTTTCATATTTCAATGAGAAACATGAAGAAAAATAAATAGATAAGAATTCAAAAACAATGCTGGGAAGTTCAAAGCTTTATGGAAGAATAACTACTTCTGTCACTTTTTATTTAATGAAACATGTTTTTTGATAAAGATAAAGCTTACCGGGTGCACCTCACATTACAGTCTTTCACAATACATATTTACGACATTGTCTATTAAAGTAAAAGTCCCACTATAAACAATAAAAACCAACTACGAATACTCAACACACACACAAACAAGCAAAATAGTTTTTAAAAACAAAAACTGGACAAACTCACGATAAAGGTCAAACGTTGGTCTGCAGCAGTCACTATAGATAAGTTGTCATATAGTCAGGTACATACAGTATGCGAAAACTCTATTCAATCCATTCCATTTACACAAGTAAGACAAGGAAAATATAAGGTTGTTAGGTTAGGATGTCAAATCAGAAATGTTAGTACTGACGGGACTCTCTATGTGGCAGCACCCTCGCGCCTTCAGAGATCCCCTACCCTGTCTAAATCATCCAGTTACTCAAAATCACACAAAAAACAGTGTGGAACAGCGAAATAAAGAAATAAGATTGGACACGTAGATTTGTATCTTTAAATGCGCAATTTTCATTAAGGAAGAAGCCACTAGAGTCTAGAAGTTGCAGTCGTATGAGCAGATTCTTCGCGCATACGAGTGCAACTTCTAGACTCTAGTGGCTTCTTCCCCAATGAAACGGAGTCTACCAATCTTCTTATTTTAAATGCAACCCCCTGTATATTATCTATTTTTTAGATTTTTCAGAAAATTCTTTATTTAATGATATTAAGAAAGTAAGCAAAACATTCCTGCGTTTCTTTCCATATATTTTTTATTAAAGTGCACTTAGAACTATTAGTTTCATTTCAAACAATAATTAGTTTAAAAGTTGTAAAGCCAAAGCACAACTACTGAAGTTGCGATTGAAATTATCAAATTTATTATTAGTTAAATATTGCTGTCAAAAATTTTCCCCTAGTTGCAACAGAACAATAATTTAGATATTACTTATAATTTGTTTATAAAATCCTGATTAACTATTGCTGAATCACAAATGAATTTTGGTTCCACTTCATTTAGACCAGTCCGTTGAGGCTACGGTCACTATGTTTTTATCCTTTGTGCGAATTTCAAATGCTCCATTAATTATTTCTCAACGGGAGCCGCAAGAATGCGCAAATTTTTGATGGCCATATCTGCGGCAAACGGATTTTTTCGAACGCGTTAAAATGACGTTTAAATTCGGGAAGCGCGCGGATGTGATCTAGTATACTCGATTTGAAATTGGTTGATAGTAATAAATCATTTTTAGCAGCCGATTCCATAGGCGCACCTACCTGACGTGCCGGTTTGAACCCTATTCATAGTAATCATTATTGTCATAACAGGTAAAAATAATTATGCCGAGAATTCCGGGAACAATTATACACAATGTTACTTCAGGTTGTTACGAAAAAGGTAGGTAGGTAGGTAGGTACCTCTACTTATTGGTATAAAACTGTGAGTCATTTTAAGAGCGAACAAACCCAATGCGAGTATTCTAGGACACACATTTGGGTAATTTTTGAAAATGGAGAGTCTTTCAGGATTTATTCCAGTTAAGCGAGCTGCGAAATCAGCGCTAAGCATTAGTGAAAAGATTATTGTGCTTAATGTATTTAATGCACTTAGATATCAAAAAAGTGCAATAAGTATCGATTTTACAGTGGAACTTTGTTCAAAGATGACAGGTATTGGAAAAGCAACCATCTACAGGCTGATGCGGGAAGAAAAGACAGGAACCGTGACGCCACCAGGTATATTAATTTAAAATGCCATGAAGCGCACGGATGTGGTCCAGTGTTATTTATAAGGAGTTCAACATGCTTCAACTTGTTAGTTGTGGGGATTGCTTGGCACTGTAAACACCGGCATTCTGGCTTCTATTTATCAGGAACATTCATAAGTAAATACCCAATAACTATTGAAAAATTGAATAGATGAGGCTTTTACTTGACGTAGATCCATAGTAAGTTATGAAGTCAAACAATTTTATTTTGTAAAATGTACATTGTAATTAAACATAAAGTGACGCGTTTCGCTAACACAGTAGCTTTTTCAAACGTTGGAGGTATA
>CAJUYI010002798.1:0-24272 GCA_910591695.1 Galerucella pusilla | reverse complement strand
TGACGCGTTTCGCTAACACAGTAGCTTTTTCAAACGTTGGAGGTATAATGAGAAACTTTCTATTTATACAGTGCCTTAATACTAAATTATACGGAAATTTAACAATAAAATTATAATCTATTTACAAGGAAATGAAAAGAATTTGTCTAAATATGGAATTAACTAAAGAATTTAACAAGTTTACCTGGAAACTCATTCACAACCATCCTACAGGAATCTTTCTAGGTAAAAAGGTTTAATAATGGAGAATTGTTAATATCAAGTTGGTCGTTAAGAAGATTATCTGAATATTTGTTTTTATTTATCTCTAGGGCTTCTAAAAGATCTTTAAGATACATCCACGAACTACACACACAATACCCGTTTTCTTCTTTTTAATGGTATCCATTGCAAAAAATACTGATAAACTATAAAAATAATACCGAAAACCCGTAAAAATATAAGCTGTAATAAATAATTCGATTCGCAAATTCACCACTGGTACTTTAGTAGGATCGCAGCAATGCACTGGCCGCCGGATGAGATACTCATCCGAACGACGTTGTAGGTCACAGAGAGCTCGGCAGTGTAACGTCACGAGATAACATACTGGTTCGTTCCTATACTGTGCTTGAACTGTGTGAAAACCCAAGGTCCCTTTTTATGAATGAGATCAGGCTGAGGCCTGGTATAAGAACAGTTTCAAGACAGAAGTAGATGTAGGAGCCAGAATTATAGGGTTTAAGCAAAGAACAGCTATTGCAATAAGCATAACTAACGTCGTCACAACTTTCCAAACGAACGTGAAGGCGATTCAAGACTGCGTTTAAAAAATTAGAATTAGATTTGGTGAGAAAACTCACCGGACAGAGACAAAGTCGTAGAAGGTAAGCTAATGGGGTTAACAGACGTTATATTTACATCTACTATTATCTAGAGGAGAAGACTACAGAAAAGATTCTATGCTAGTGCGCACCTAGTTTCCTGTAGAAGACTGATGAGAAGCCACCCGGCAAGTAATTACATGAAATATTCAGTCTTGTAGCCGACTGGCAAACGTGGAAATAGTAGTTTGTACAACTAGTGCGCAAAGCATCACTTTTCCCACGAGCCCAGAAGTTTGAAGTTTGTGGCACCAGCCGTAAGGCGACTGCCGCAAATCTAGCGAGTGGGAGAAGTGATTTGCGTACAAGTTGTACACAAAATTTTTTCTACAACCATATTTATTAATGAAAGAAATACAGTAATTTATATAGTTATTTTATTTTGAACTTTGAACAGAAAGAACTTACAATATGAAAATAAATAGAAAAATCAGTTGAATATATAGTTAATTGTAAAATTTGAACAATTTTGTAATATTGTTATTTTGATATTGGTTCATTATTCCTAAAATAATGCCTAATATGTTAATGTTTTTATAATTAATAAATTAAAATGAATAATGAAATAAATAATTCACTAACTTTTGGTTTAAATTTAAAAATTGTACGTCAATAAGAAATTCACTATTAGGTTGAATTGTCAAAAAAAGTTTACAGGTCATAGGTAGCTTTGTTTGACATTTCGGTGCGGAAAAGTGCCATAGCGTGTACTTTTCGCATTACTTTTCCAACGGTTATCAGAAGAATTAAGAAAAGGCCTGCTTTGCGTATATAAATTTGTGTAAAAAAGCGTGCTTCGCATAGTGGTTGTAGGAAAATGTAATTTAGATTCAAAGTACCACAAACAAACTGGCAAGTGCCAAATAACCACTTCATGGAATCTAATCTAATTAGAAATATGCATTCATTTGGTAGAAAATGAATTCAAGTGAGACGCAATTCATTCACTAACATGTCGAATGTGTGTTTCAAGTTTGTTTAGTAATAGAATTATTCGTTATACATTTTTTTCATTTTTTGTAGACTGGACTACGAGATATTTTCGGTGCATTCAAAATTGGCAGATCGAACATTGATTGTCTAGACATCATTTTTAAAAGCACAATGTCAAAGGTGCATATATTCCTGACCTACGCTAATTAAAAAAATTTACAACGTCTAATGAGTTGTTATTTATATAATTAAACGAAGGACAAGATACATAATTTTTTTTTAATTTCGGATAATTTTTTTTCACAAATAATCTAAACATTTGCTTTATATTGTTATAGTAACTTTGAATCAAGTCGTAATCAATGAACAAATAGCCTAGTAATAAAAACATGTTGACATCATTTTTGTTGGCATGGATAATCTCCTCACCTTTAAAAAACGATAAATTTAATTATAACACATGTAGAGTCCGCTTCACATAAGCAGAAGCCACGTGAAGTTGCAGTCGTGGGCGCGAGCTGGTTGTCATAACCAGCTTCATATCGTAAAATTAGATTTTGTCAGCCTTGACTTTGGAAAATTCTTCCTTAAACACCAACAAGTTTGATTTGAGATCGAATAAAACACACAACACTCACAAATAAACTATCTTAACGTGTTAAAATAGTCGACGGTAAATTATTGCTTCAAACAGAACCTCAAATGAAAAATCGTTTGCAACGCCAATGGTATGAGAAGGTCGTTACGAGAGGAGCGGGTAAACATACTATGGGGCTCCATCAACTGCGCATGACTCAAGACTTTGCCAAATTTAGTAGTAACATAACTAAGTGTAACTATGTATAGAAATATCAAAAAATAAGAAATAAAAAACCAAAAAAAAACCCAGCACCTAACCCAATATTGAAATACATATGTAAATATCAGAAATATAAAACTAAAAAAAAAAACAAGAAAACCCAGGCCCAAACCCGGTTGATAAAAGTGTAACTATGTATAAAAATATAAAAAAAATAAGAAATAGAAAATAAAAAAAAAACAAAAAAACCAAGCAACTAACCGGGTTTCGAACCTACGACCCCTGAGTTGTAAGCTCAATACCCTACCAACTGCGCTAATCAGCTCACATTCAGTCACATCGAATAGAAGGTTAAAGGCTGCTTGGACGCATGCGCACTTCGGCTACTAAATTTGAGGTGGTGGGAGGAACCTCATTGTATGTTTACCCGCTCCTGTTACGAGGCGACATATATAAACAAGACCGATTCTGGTTTCTGCGCAAGTCAGTTGGCAAACTTCACGCGTCTTCTTCGTATGTGAAACAAAGTCTACTCAAGGTATAGGTATAATTTGATGAAATTTGTAGTTCTCCAAAATGGAATGTAATCAACACTTCCCATTTTAAAACAGCTTCGCTTATCATTAATATTAATCAAAATATTTCATAGTTAGATACTGTCGGAAACTAGAAAAGAAAGTATTTTCCACATCAACTTTCAGCGTTTGTTGAGCCAACCGAAACTAGTAATTAATTCATACAGCCCCAGAGGCTCTTGAACTGATTCTTTGTACCATTTCCAATGTCATCTACTGCCATTCTACTTCCACCAAGATTTTCAGCAAAACTAGTAAATTTTCGAATTTTGCGACCACCGATCATTTTCTTCCACAGTCTCACAATATCTATCAGTGTATTAAACAATGATACTATTATTTTATTCTGAAGGCCGTGCGGTACTATGAAGCAGGGAGGCAGAGCGGCATTGGGAGAACGAACTAAAAAAATATCTTCTGTAATACAATACTTTGAGATCTATCTTAACAAAAACGAAACCAAAAAATGAAGAACAATCTTCAAAAAATTGCATATATCAGATATCTTGTGAATGCACAAATTCTATTTAGGTGAAACATCTAGACCATTGAAAGTCCGAATAAGTGAACATAAAAAATACATCAAAGATAGGGAGTTCTTTAAGTCAGGTATTTGTAAACATGCTTGGGAAGAGGGGCATAAAATTCAATGGGATTCGACAAAAATAATATTGAAAGAGCCCAATAATAAAAGACGAAAAATCTTTAATACAACTAAATGCAGATAAATGTGTAGCTAGTATTTCAGCCGAATGTTAGAAAGAGAAATTTCCAATAATCAATTACCTGCGTTATCAGGATATCATCATAAGTTTTTATCCAGGCTTTCTTATGATTTATCATTGGAATAGTTGTTAATCGATACACACTTCAATACACAAAATCACCAAACTGAGTTATACATGTTTTGAAAACAAAAATGATCATACACAAAAAAGTAACAGCAAACGCGTTTTATTAACAACATTTCCAAAATAAGCTAAAAAAAAGCGCTATCCCAATAAAAACCGTTCCTGGAACGTGCACTTCACTGGATTCCATTTCTAGTACCTAGACTATCATACCGTTAGAATATCATAAAATAAAATATTTTATTTCACATTTTACCAGAGGTGTGATCTACTATGAATGGACCTTAATAAAATTTGACAACAAAGTTTTGTAGTCTTAAACTTCCAAATATTATTGATTGTCTAGTTGTCATATTTTTCCGTTGTGTCAGATAGGGACCAAAAATTATTGGAACTTTAGTTCTTTACGCCAGGTTATGTTTGAGCGACCAGGGGTCGCGACGCAAAAGATCTGACCGTTACGCGTTACGTTACGCTGCGTTATGTTACATTGCTTCGTTATGTGCCTTGCTTTTGCGTGCTTGTGCCTCCTTAGTCTCTCTCTCGTTTACGAAGCAGCGATTCATAATAATAAATATGCTCATACCCGGATTCGAACCCGGGCCGCCCGCGAGCATTGTAACCACTGAACCACCGATGATATATTGAAATTCTATGCAAAGCTGGTATTCGCAGTGCTAGTGATCTACTTGAATTTGTTCGGATAAATTTTTACTATTATTTCCATAATTTTTTTTGCGCGATTAAGGGGTCTAGCTACTTTTCGAAATACAGGGTGTTGAAATTTTGAAAACTTGAATGTTTTAATTCGATAACTTTAAAATGGATTGATAAATTGATTTGACATTTGGCAGGTAGTTTTTAAATGTAAAAGAGCATATTATGAAAGAAATTGTAGTTTGTGCAACTAGTGTGGATATGATGGCCATATCGCACGAGGACGAAGATGAAGCACGACGCCGTAGGCGGAGTGCTCAATCGTTCAAGTGCGATATGGACAATCCACACGAGTCGAGCAGCATATTTTTTCTACGACCCACTTAGGAAAAAATCTGGAAAATAAAAATTTCTATAAACTGTAATATAACTTCAAATTAAAAATTTAACAATTCAATTTTATGTTTCCACTAATTTTGTGGTAAACGAATGTCCAATTTGTATAATGCTACGGTTTCCTTTTTTAAATATACGATGCTGTTATAAGTAGATGTTGCCAGTCGGACTCCCTCATGGAGGGTACCGTACCATTATCTATAATAATGAATATTCTGCTAAATATTTCAAACGTCTACCTGTTGTCGTTATTAATATCAAGCAGAATGATTATTTAAAAATAAAATTAACAATAAAAAAAATTCCTCGCGGAGAATCGAACCCGGGTCTACCGCGTGAGAGTCTGGTGTGCTTACTACTCAACCACCAAAGAATATGCAAATTGTTTATCTATAACGTCAGATGTATTACATAACTTTTGCTTAAAAGGAACTAAAGTTCCTACCGTGTGTCCCGCGACACGTTCTACCTTTTTTTATTAATTTTATTACTAGTTAATCTTGACAACGGTAGCTGGAACGCAACTGAAACGTCGAAATAAAAAAACATTATTGTGGTTTGATTCCCAGAAGAATAAGAAAAAAGAACTAAAAAAATATTTATGCGTCTGTTTTTTATTTAAGACTCAAACTTTAACTTTTTCCGATATGGATAAGCGCAAACAAAGTTATTATATCAGAAAGGAATTTATGTTATTATAATAGGAAACATAATTTTAAAATATACAAAATAAAGGCCGGCAGTTGGGAGGCATGCATCACCCTGAAAAATATCACCGTACGACCCTAAAACAGGGTTCCATTCCAATTGCAGTTACGATTGTTAAAATCCAATCCATTTTTAAGATCAGCATACTGATAATTATCCCTAAAGATTTTGAAAATATTATAATAGGTAATTAATGAACAATTTGGTTTGAGACGTGGAACCTAAGTCTACTGAACTTATCCATTTACTTATAATGATTTATTTGTCTAATGCTTTGGAAGAAGGATCTTCACTACATTCCTTTTATACAGAGACACTTGATAGGGCTAATCCCTCAATGCTGGGAGTAACGAAATAAAAACGTTACTAGCATTTGGTTACTCTTTAAATCAGTTAAAACGGTACAGTACTGAGGTTTTTACTGAAGTAATGATCATATCAAGCTACTGAAATAGTTTGAGACTTGTATTATAATAATGAACAATATTAATTATTTTTGTCTTTCAGAATACAATGCTCAAGACCTCGTTCTAGTTCAAGTAATGCAAGTATTTTGCTCTCCACTACAGTTTGAATGGATTTTACTGTTTAAATCATAGTTCCATCTTCTTGTTTTTCAGCCAATGGTTGAAAAATTTTTTACATGATCAAGGATATTCAATTCATGCAAAGAAAAAACTGTATCTGTAGGGTGAGTGTAGGCTCACGGCACTTAGGCCACATGTGACCCATTGTACATTCTCCCGAGGAGTTGTCCTCCTAGGTCATCGTCCATCCTGTCCTTCCCAGGAATGTGGACAGGTCCCTAGGAGACATCTCCTTTATACCGGCAGGTGTAGGTCAACACTCACCAAACATACACTCTCATTATTGACGATAACTCCGGACACTCGCATAAGACATAAGATATAAGATGTTACATATGTCACTGTAAAGAAATTTTGAAAATCCATATTTCTATTTGAATTTCTGTGCCCATTTACACCCTTACTGATGGTAACTATTTTTAATTCCACTCTACAAATTAAGAAAACAAGAATAGTAGCATATTAAAATTTATTTTGTATGAATTTATCACAAACATTGTTATCATAATCATGTCAATAAAACTTTATATAAGTGGTTTCTGCTAAGTAGTAAAATACTGATTTCAAAAAATTCATTATATCTACCTGAATAATTCTAAAAATACTCAAAACACATCAAAAACTAAAATTATGTATACAATAAAATACAACGAATTGTCGGTATAATAGTCTTTTTGCTTATATTGTAATTGGGCAAGGCTCAGTATAATTATTTCAAACAATACTGATCAATATAAATAAAATATACTCTTTAACCAACTAGAAATCGTTACTTACCTTCTTAGGCACAATGTGCAGTGTATAAAATTTATTTTTAAGCCCAAAGCAAATGTTCGCAGTTTGTTGATTTTTTGAATTGAAATGACACTTCTACATCTTACAGTTATACCTTATTAATAAATACACAAATTAGTAACTTTTATTTATAATCTAAAATGCTATTAGCAAAATTTCCCAAAAATTCCAAAGACCAATACCACAATCTTCAAAGTGAGGTCACTTTAAGTTCTAAGTACATATATTATCCGATAAGCATTTAATAATTTTAATAGTCTTCAATACACTATTTTCTCTGCTCCAACATTGATGAAATCAGCGAGCGAAAAAGATTCCTTTTTGCTCTAGAGCGTAAAGTAACAATTCTCGGCATTTGTTTCATTTGAATATAGTAATTATTCATTTTACTTGCGACTCTAGAAAAAAATATGTGTGTTTTTCGAGCCTAAAGTAAAATTGCAGCTTTCAATAGATCGCAACATTCTTTCTTAAGTGGCTTTACGCTCTAAATACACAAAATAAATATCCATTTTGTCGTTCAGTCAAATATTCTAAAATCCCACATATTGGCAGTGTAATCATCGCAATCGGTCTTTTTGTTGTTATTGTGTTTTGAATCTTTATTTTATAATGAAACAAGGATAATATCCCCTTTTGTTTAAAATGTGTAATTGAAGGAAGGAGTGGATTGTATTGGAATTTCCCCCAGTATCGATTACAAACAGATCCCTGTTGTTGAAATAATTTCACCTAGAATAGTGTCATCGCCAACGCAGACATTAGGGTACTTTTTAAACATTAAAATACTTTAGGTAAATATGTATATAAATAACAGTAACAATAAATGCAGTTCAAAATAACTTTTTAGCAGACGTTTAAAAATGTCTTTAAAATTCACTACATATATAATACGAGTATATTTCAGTCCTGTTTAATGTGTCGTATAAAAAAACACATAATAGTTTCGTGATCGTATTTATCTCATTAAGATTGGCGATTGATGAGACATATTCATTCTATCTAAACTACAATTTCATTAACTGGTCATGGTGAGCATTGATTCTTGAATGAGTTGATTCTAATTTGTAACTTCCAGTAATCAAATATTCTGAATGTATATTTTGCAGTTTTCGTTGGTAGCAGTAATTTTTGTTGATTCTTTTAAAAGGGCAGAGAAATTGAAATAACGACTAATACATCTATAATCCTTAATATAAGACACTTATTAAACAGCGATCAAAATTTCCGAAGAAATACATATAATTTACCCATTCTTATAAGGACACAGTAAAGACAATGATTATTTATTACTTATTATACTTATTCCTTTTTAATAAAGTATGTAATTTGAACATAAAAAATATCCCGAGCTCCAGTCGCAATTCTTATCAACGAGACACCTGCATTGATACGAGCTTTTCAAAACTGTCCCAATAAATTAATTTGAATTTTATTTTTATTATCCAAACACTCAAAAAGTATTGATTAAATGGATTAATTACTTGATTTTGGCTATTGCGATATCAGCTTCAATTTAATATTTGAAGAAATAGGCACTGCCGATAATAAAGAGAAATCTGACCCCTGGAAAGATCTAGTAGGGCTTAGACAATCAAAGATTATGCTGGGTGACTACAACCCGTTGAGATTAAATGAATGCAAAAGTCAAAGTAAGAGTTTTGACTGGTGCTGCCGCCTAAATGAGCACCTCAAAAAGCTCAAACTAGTGGAGCAAGACATAGTAATACAGAGTCCCAGGGCAGAACACCTAGTAGCCTACTGGATAGAAGGTGAATACTAAGCTGAAGCACAATAGATCTTTCAAAATGCATACAAACATTGTGAGTTGGTCAATCATCATTTGAATATTCCAGGGACATAATTTAGAGCTAAGGTACATTTACATTCAATTACGCGGGTGCTTAATCTCTTGCCTAATTGATATTTCACATAATGATCATTTACATTGGTTCTAAATTTGTTGGCTATGTTATTTATCTTGCCGTAGTTTTTCGTGAGTTGGATACCTATAAAATAAAAATAATGGACGAGAATAAGATTAAAAGTTCAGTATTATGCTCTCTAGCATCTATCGTAATAACGTTACATAAAAAACCGCCCAAAAATTGTGTGAGAAAGAAAATTCGCGAAAAAGAAGGTTTTGGGTAATTACGAGACATTTATTTAGCAATATTTAACATACTATCTGTATCTGTAGAGTAGGGAGGGTGAGTGTGTAGGCTCACAGCACTTAGGCCACATGTGACCCATTGTACATCCTTCCGAGGAGTTGTCCTCCTAGGTCATTGTCCATCCTGTCCTTCTCAGGAAGGTGGACAGGTTACTAGAAGACATCTCCTTTATATCGGCAGGTGTAGGCCAAGACTCACCGAACACACACTCTCTTATTGGCGATAAATACGGACACTCGCATAAGACATGCCTGACAGTTTCATCTTCCTGTTCACACATCCTGCATAGAGGTGTGTCCACTAGCCCCATAGGATGGAGGTGTTTCCTTAGTTGACAGTGACCAGTCAGAAATCCTACTGTTAAACGTAGGTTTTTCCTGGTCATCGCCAAATATTTCTTCAGCGCCAGCTTCACAGGGTCGCCCAGGGTGATCCTGGTAGGATTGCATCCTTTGATTCCATCCCATCTCTTGAGGGATTGAGCATGGGTGTAACGTTTGGCTAGCTCCGCAATTGTCGAAGTCGTTAGGCCGTAGGTGTCACTGGGTCCTAGAATTTTTAGTCCAGCGGCTTCCCTGGCTGAAGAATCAGCAATGCGATACTTAGCATACTATTAGCAATATGTGATGCAAAATATAATTATATCTTTGTTGATATTGGGTGTTATGGAGCACAGAGTGATGGTGGCATAGTAAAAAATTCCCACATTTGGAGAAAACCATTAAATATACCAACAAGTAAACTTCTTCCCCATACTGCAGATGAAGTGCCAACATTTTTTATTGGTGATGAAGCTTTTCCTCTTCAAAGAAATTTAATGAGACAAAAATGATCATGAAATTTTCTTAACAATCTTAACATAACCTGAAAATTTTAAATGAAATTGTCTTTCTGCTTGCATTTGTCAAGCAAAAGAACAAGCCCGCTCAAGCTTAAGCAAAAGTAAAATTTTCAATGTAAATGGATACATGGGGACGTCATATGGCAAGCGAACAAACTTCAAACTTAAGCACGCGCGTAATTGAATGTAAATGTACCTCTAATTTTGCTGTAAAAAACAATCTTACAGGAAAATTGCAATAATAATTTTTAGAAAATATACCATACAACAGTACACGTAAGCAAAAAACTTTGAAATGGCAAAAAACCCAAAGCGCTTGGCTGAAATTTTTTAAATATACATTTATGAATGTATTTTTGGACCATTTCGTAGTATGTTGACAAGTTTTACAATAATTATACATAAATATAGGTACTTTTTACGTTTTTAAATGTTAAAATAATAATAAAAATACGGTAGTCGTGTTTTAGGCCGTTAGTATTGTATTCATAAATTCAATATGTAAATATAATAGACAAATTATAAAAAATATAATTAATTTGTACAGTTTTTGGGAACAATCAAAATATTTTATTGGGTTTGTTAGTACCACGTTTATAAATATATCAATTTTTATACAGATTGAACTAACTATACCTTCCAATAAAATCACTATCTTTCATTTTATACAATCAAGATACAAGTTAAAATATGTATAGTGAATGTGAATCGATAAATCTAACTCGATTATCGAACATAAAAATGAACAATCGATCTGAAACCCGGCCAATACTTCGAATTCAATTAAGTAACCAAATCTTTTGAAATGATTTTTTTTGACGATTAACGAAACACAAAATAAATAAATCTTACCCGTACAATTAAGATTATAAATACTAATACTAAACATTTTCCATAAGTTTGTCATTTTGTCCATTGTTAGCTATAATAATATCTTTTTTACCAACTCTAGTACCGTTGATTATTTTAGTAGTATCTTTTGGTACTTTTCTTTTTGACAAAATATAAATGCTGTTGTCAACGAAATATTCTGTAATTTCATTCAACTTTTTTCTGTGAGTTTCTGGTACAAATATATAAGTGTATCCTGACGCTAAAATAGAAATAACTGCAAAGAACCATTGCACACCAGCAAAACCTTGGAAAACATTCACCAAGCCCCAGAAACTTTGTATAGAAGCAAACATTAGTATGTTGCCAATACTGTAAGCAATGCTATTGGCAACACCTCTTATTTCCAGTGGGAAAAGTTCTGCCATCATTGTCCAAGGAATTGGTAGGAAACCGATCATAGATGCTACGACGAAAAGAAGAAGAGCTGCCATAGGTAACCAAGTTACGGTTAATGAGCCTGAAACACAAAGTAATTAAATGTCTAATCTGAGTTTATTCGTTAAAAATTAATACCTTGTTTTATTAAATACGTAAATAAACCTGACAAGCCTGTGCAAAGTGCCATACCAAATCCGCTAGTTATTAACAAAGATCGTCTGTTGAAAGTCTTCAGTAAATAGGAATTGAAGCAAGCCATCAACATTCTAATGAGGCATAAAAACGTTGAGGCAAGATAAGGATTAAGGGTACTACCGACTTCCTAAAATCAAAACAAAAATTGACATTTATATAGACAGTACGGAAACAGAAATTAGAGAAAGTACTTACGTGAAAGAATGTAACAGAGTAGAATAATGTGATGTAAATTCCGGCAAATTGTTGGAAAAAGAAAAGACCAGTAAGAATAAGGAGAGGCTTGTAACCAGTGGGTTTGAAAAATTCCTTAAGTTTTCCCATGGCTCCCGAGTCTCCTCTTTTAGCTTGCTCTTCGAGTTTTGCTTGATTTTCTTTTTGAAGAGCATCCAGCTGAAGTTCTGCAAGCGATTCATGCTAAAAATAAAAATAAAATTTTAATTGAACAGAACGTATATGAAGTAAATCGTAAGTGTCGAGTCGGGTTAGCATTAAAGGTGGATGTAAGAGCAGTGGGCTATAAAATGCTATAAAATTCCGTGGTTCAAAATGTGAAAATTCCCATCCCTGCAGCCACAGCGGATGTAAATCATTATTTGTCTCATAATACGATACTTTTTCAAGAACTGAATGCAACAAACGCGGTTTCGATATCTTATTTTGCTGAGTAATCGAATTGTTAATAAACATTGAGTGGAAGAAATATACATTGTTAGAATAAAGACATACACCACAAAAAATTGTTTAAACTTACAATAATCTTTTAACACATACTAGAAGGTTACAGCTATCATATGCAATGATTTAATCAACAATTTTTTCGGTTTAATTGACTCAGACGTTAGTTTAAAAAAGTGGTTAAAATTTCACCTTAGTAACAATTAAGATATCTGTGCGGCTTTCTATTTTAATCAAAATCTGAAAAAGCTCACTTAGTACTTGGAAAAACACAGCTTTTGGCGTTTTGTACGTTCAATTCGGACCATTTAATCCCGAGTTATTGAATCCCAAACTTGATCAACGGTTCTCGGCAAACGATCCAACAAGCTAACGAAAAAGAAAATACCGACATGCAGGTACGATTCAACCTCTAGCCACATATTATAATCTACTATACTCCGCTATACTCAGCCATGCCCTCCCCTCGGAATCACAGCGCCGATAGCCTTTTCCGCGCATTTAATTGTTGATAAGTTATGAAAGTTAGGTTTGTTAAATATATTCTGGGAAGTATGCAGAAGGACCTGCATGACAGTATTTTTTTTCGTTATATTGTTGTTCGCTTGCCTAAAATCGTTGATTAAGTTTGGGATTAAATGGTCCGAATTAAACGGTCAAAACGCCAAAAGCTGTGTTTTCCCAAATCATTTAAGTAGGTTTTTTCAGATTCCAATTGAAATGAAAAACCTTACAGATATTTTAATTGTTACTAAGGTAAAATTTCAACCACTTTTTTAAACTAACGTCTGAGTCAGTTAAACCAGAAAAGTTGTTGACTAAATCATTGCATATGATAGCTGTAATCTTCTCTGATAAACAGCTGTTTTTTCAATTTTTTTTTACTTATTCATCCGCTGTGGCTCCAGGGATGGGAATTTTTACATTTTGAACCACGGAATTTTATAGCAAAGTTCACGCTTTATAACTTTGTATCCATATATACAGTGCTATTCAAATGTCCCCTCTCCCCCTCGTATTTTTTGAACGGGTACACTTACATTAATAAAATTTGGAGGGTGAAAATAAAGTGCTGTGAACTTCTCTACGAATGGTAACAGGTGACGTAATAGTAATAGATGACGTCACAGTGCCACTCTGACCAATAATTTTAAATAGGACCTTATGGCAAGTGATGTCTCGTTTGAAAGGTATTGACATTGGCTACATAGTCATATTAATTTTGTTTGGGTTTAATCTAATTTTGACGGATAAATTAAATAAATACCAAAATTATTGAAATTATTTTTTTTAATTTAATTAATCGAATATCAACAATGGATTCTTATAGCAAGTGTTCGAAATGTGCTCCGTCTACTTCCTGACAGTGATACATCCTATTAGTAAACTCTTGTCGTACTCGTTCGAATGTGTCAGCTGAAATTGCATTGCATTCTTCAATAATTCTTCCTTTCAAAACGCCAATGCTATCTGGTGCGGTAGTATAAACCTTAGATTTCAAGTACCCCCATAGAAAAAAATCTAATGGTGTCAGATCTGGTGACCGGGGTGGCCATTCTATAGGACCTCGCCGGCCGATCCATCTACCTCGATATTCTCCATCCAGGTAACGTCTTACTGCACCATAATAATGTGCAGGAGCACCATGTTGTTGAAATGTTATTTCCAGATGGCCGAATTCATCTGGACTATCTTCCAGAATTTCAAGAATTAAAGGCTCAATTGCATTTTGTAACATCTCCAGATACACTTCACCGCTTAAATTTGAAATTAGGGAAACTGGACCAACTATGTGGTTTCCCAAAATACCTGCCCAAATATTGACATTTTCTGGAAATTGGGTATGTTGTTCACGAAAGGTGTGAGGATTTGTGCCACTCCAATACCTTACATTTTGTGTTTTTACATTTCTATTGAGGCAAAAAGTACTTTCGTCACTAAAACAAATTTTTTTTGTGTAATGTGGGTTTTGACTAATTTTATTTGTCACACATTCACAGAATTCGAGTCTTCTGTCGGGGTCGTCATCCGAAAGGTGGTGCACCATTTTTAACTTGTATGGATGAAATTTATTTTCAGCCAACACTCTCTGTACTGTACTTTTACTTACTTCACAGATAGACGCAACTTTAGTTGAAGAGGGAGTAGGGTTTACTACCATTTCAGCAACTATATCAATTTTTTTATCACTAAATGTTGGACGACCAGATCGTTTGGCATCTTGAACACTATCTGTTGCTTCAAACCTGTGAAGAAGCTCTCTCAAATAAGTTCTCGAGATAGGGCGATCTGGGCATCTCTCATTAAAAAACGTTCCGCTTCATGGAGATTCTTTCTAGATTCACCAATTATTAAGATAGCTGCTACTTTGTCGGCTTGAGTACGTACCATTTTGCCTATGTAAACTCTTAAACGTCTCGTTAAACAATAATAAAATTAAATATTTAAGCTATTTAGAAAAACTTTGCAAAGCAACAAATACTATTAAATTAAAAACGTCAATTTTTTCGACAACTAACCAGAGGCGGACTGAAAAATCTTCAATATTTAAATGTGAAATAATAATTTTGATATTTATTCAATTTATCCGTCAAAATTAGTTTACACCCAAACAAAATTAATATGGCTATGTAGCCAATGTCAATGCCTTTCAAACGAGATATCACTTGCCATAAGGTCCTATTTAAAATTATTGGCCAGAGTGGCAATGTGACGTCATTTATTACTATTACGTCACCTGTTACCATTCGTAGAGAAGTTAACAGCACTTTATTTTCACCTTTCAAATTGATAAAATTGATAAAATCAATACTTTTGGAGTAAAATTCGAAATCATGTCGAAAAACAGGCCCATTTTTAGTTGTTTTAGCTATAAACTGTTATTGTGCAATTAGCACAGCCTAAAAACCGGTGGAGGCAACGGATTATCATTAACCATGCTATTTTTAGGGGATTCCATCAATCCTACTAATTTCACATCCATGTTTTGATAATTTTTGGGCTAACCCGACTGGACTAATGGAAAGTGATACAGTTACATTTCCACTATTAAAGTTAGTTAAGGAAAATCATATAAACAAATTCATAGTTAAAATGTTCTATTTTTGGTATTTAAACATTACAGCTATCTTTTAAAGTTTTGTTTGAATAATAATACTTTCATAATGATTAGTATGCCAATAATGTATAAAAGTATTATCAAATTGTTATTGAAATAAAAATACATAATGGGAATGCCAGCAATTTCATGGTTAGTACAAACAGATATAAATTGATTGTTAACATTATCGGAAATACAACAAATATACATATGTGGATATGATGTGTATCATTCGGTGAATTTCCTGCAATACTTTCATATTGTAATAAAACATTATCACTTAATGATATATTATTTTAGTAATGAAAATATGAAATGTGTAAATACAATTTAAGTAAATTCTCAGCTTTATTACAAAATTGAAACGGTACTTCACAATTATTGTTAGATTTAATTTAAATTTTGAACTTACTCTGTTTTCTGGTTGAGGTTGATATTTATTGAGCCATTGTAAACTTTTAGCAGCTTCGTCTATTCTTCCTTTTGAAACCAACCACGGTGGACTTTCCGGAATGAGGAAGAGAAATAGTACAGGAATTAATGCGTATATATTGCATAACCAAGCTACTGTTCTCCAATATAGAAACCAACCTTTCAGAAAACATATTAACATACCTGAAATAAAAACATTAGTCAGGTTCTGTAATAAATGGTCTCAATTGAAATTATAACATTTTAAACGGTAATTACAATAAAATTTGTGAAAGCTAACATGATTTGCTGAAGGTAATACATAAAATGAAGCTTACCCAACGAAGCAAAGGTTGGGGCTGTTACAACAAGTGATCCTCTCATATCGGCTCTAGCAATTTCTGTTATGTAAACGGTTGCAGGTATACTACCCCAGGCTAAAACATAAAAAAAATTATGATTACATACACATGTATCTATCTCTGTAGAGTTGGGAGTCACTAGGGGTCACTAGGAGACATCTCCTTTGTATCGGCAAGTACACTCTCTTATTGACGATAACTCCGGACACTCGCATAAGACGTTCTTGACAGTTTCATCTTCCTGTTCACACATCCTGCATAGAGGTGTGCCCACTAGCCCCATAGTATGGAGATGTTTCCTTGGTTGACAATGGCCAGTCAGAAATCCTACTGTTAAACGTAGGCTTTCCCTGGTCATCGCCAAATATTTCTTCGGTGTCAGCTTCCCAGGGTCGTCCAGGGTGATCCAGGCAAGACTGCATCCTTTGATTCCATCCCATCTCTCAAGGGATTGAGCATGGGTGTAACGTTTGGCTAGTTCCGCAATTGTCGAAGTTGTTAGGCAGTAGCCGCTTCCCTGACTCAGCGATTACCTTTACTCCTGTCGTGCCCTTTAACACACCCCAGGATAATATTGTTATCTGCCGAGGCGTCAGCTAAATCTTGGTGACAATCTAGTACTAGCCCTGATATAACACGTTGTCTGTTCAAGGCTAATAGGGCTTGTCTACTATCAGTGCAGATTGTTATGTTTTTGCCAGAAATTCTTTTTCTGGTCTAAACCATGCTGGTTTTGTTTTTCATTCCCCACTTAATCCTTAGGCTTAGTGCTCTCGAGTACATACACATGTAATAATAAATATTGACATTTTCAATTAAATATTGTTTTTTGACTTATCTGGAATGCTAATTGGTAAGTATTATATATTTCTCCAAATTCGTTAAGATTGAGAATAAAGTAAATATATTAGTTTTTTCTTTCGAAAATAGAAAGCTGAATTTAAATATAATAAGAACAAGTTTTTTGGTGAATTATTTAAATAACTTTTCTTTTTGTGCCCATGTTTATATTATGCAAGAAGAATAATAAATGAAACAAACAAACAAAAAACAAATCAGGAATACAGATAACCAGTATTCGGTCGAGAAATGCGTAGTTATTAAAGTACATGAATGCCTTAAACTATCAGTGATTTAGTTGCTTGATTTTATTAGATTTGATGAGGTGGTTAATCGGGCTACTCCACTACGATCTTTTCAGATCTATTGTAGCCATCCTAATTTATATTACATTCTCCAGCCCGACTCTTTATAAACAATCAATCAGCCTGAACCTTGTGTGTAATTTCTAGCCGGTGGCTTCTCATAGCCTAGTACAAGAAACCTAACATTTGCCAGGCAGTGGCGCTGGCATAGCATGTGCTCTGCAGTTAATTTTAACAGGTGTGGTGTCCAATTTAGAGTTTTGCATCAATTTTAAGCTAGCCATATAAAATGGTAAAATGGAGTTGGTAGATTGTCCAATTTTTAGCAATGCGTTAGAATTCAACATTATTTATGTCTGCAAGATGTACCTACCAAAGAATGTTGATGATCGGTGAGCAAATGTATGAGAAAATTAAGTTAATTTGCAACTTTTAATAGATTTAAATTGAATGGTGTTTAAAAATATATTTTATGCCCTATTGGTCACTGATAATTGAAGCTTTTACTTTATCCATAAGGAAGTTACCTACTTTTGTTTCTTTTATTTGTCTTAGCGGTGGTATAGGTCACTACCGTGACCCAGGGTCCCAGGATTAATAAGTTACGTAAACGGAAGACATAACCTCAAAGTTAATCTTTCATAATTATTTTATTAGTGAATTTTAGATAGTTTTGTTAACTGTTCTATTTTTGTTTTTGAACGTTAATTTTAACAAATTGTCTATAAATTTTAATCAGAATTGCATACATAGTGCAAACTCTAATATTATTGTTGTGCATGTATTTTGACACTAAATTTAACAATATTATTGAATATCTATTTAGTTGTTGAGAAAAATTAAGAAAAATCTCCAAGGTTTGGCCAATGTATCTGATCTTAAAACAAAACTATCCATGACAAAGTATTTTAAATACTGGTGCATAAAAGACTTAACCATAATGTCACTAGAATGATATTCAATCAGCAGCATGGATTTTCCCAGTCTCGAAAAATATTGATATTCACTTAACGTTCAACAAACTGGATCAAGGCTTTTTATTAACAAAGTTGAACAAATACTGTGTCTTAGATAAATTACACAAACAACATTTACTTATTATATTATATTTAAATAAAAAAAGGGGTTTTTATTTTGAATTGTTTTAAATATGTTGAAGTTACTCAAGATAGGGTCTAATCATGCAAAAACATTTATTCATCAAAAATAAATGACTCACAAATTATTGCAGATGATTGTCATCTTACAGAATGAACATCACTACTAAGTACGTTTCGAATAATTGTGAACAAACATCACATGACAAATAAGTTAAAAAATGTCTGCTCTTCAATCTATTTATTAATGACAGTCTTGATATATTAAATGTTTCATATTGATGTATGCAGATTTTTTAAAGATTAAAGAATACCGATATATTACCTGTAGCGAATCCAGTTAAAAGTCTTCCAGCTATGATCATACCAACAGAATTAGCACTAGCGATTAAACACCAACCTAAAATCGTCGGTATAACAGCAAGTCTCACGGCCCATAATCGACCCCATGCATCCATAGCAAAACCAGCCGTGATTGAGCCAACTGGTACAATTATTACAACAACGCTAGCTAGAAATAAATAACAAATTTAAATTAAAATATAAAAGGCTTCAAAGCTCTTTAAGCTTCAAATTAATTCTCGATCAACCCATAAATTCAATACATTCACTGGAACCATTCCATAAAAAAAAACAGAAAACGGAATAAAGACAATGGGAACGTTCTGACGGGCTCAATGGTTTAGTTTCTGTCTCTCAACTTTTGAGTATCAGACCCGCATTGGCAATCATTTGAGCTTTGATTACTCAGTGTTGTAATAAAGAAAATTTATTTTGTAATCTTTTACGCTGTCACAGTGTTGATTTACGTAGTGTTTTTTGGTAATAAGAAATAATACTGTAAATTAACACATAGTAGTAATAAAAAATGGATCCCGTGAAATATGTTTAGAAAGTTAGGTTATGTTTCACAGCTGACTTACAGCAATGCTTAGTTTCAACCGTTGAGCCGGGCTAAACACTCATTTAGGTACTTAGTTTTTGTGGTAAAGCAGGAAGATTCTTTTTCGCTCACATTATTTAACTGGTTTTTAGACACCGTAATAAGCAGGTATAATTTTAACATGAAAAATTTCAATTATAGCATTTGCAAGTGACATCACAATAATAGGAAATACTAAACAATAACCTAACTGGGCAAGCAGATACAAATATTCGGGCTTAAGATTAACGAAGAAAAAACAAAGTATATGAAGGTAGAAGAAGAAGTGTTCAATTATGGACACGTAATAATTGAAAATGGCCGAGTAAAAGAGAAAATCTTGAATCTCTAACGCCATGGAAGCAACTAAAATGACGAAGAAGGAGGGAAACTATGTAAAGGTGATTGAGAGAAAAGTAGTGAAAACTTTAATAGGATCTAAATATCGTACAAATTGAAGAGAATAACAGATTGAATACCAAAATGGTCAAAAAAAAGAGCAAGAACAAGAAAACGATGGTAAAACGATGTAAAAAGACAACGAAACTAGTAAGAACTAACAACATATAGTAAAACGAGAAAATTAGGACAGTTCCACCACAAATAATGAATCATACTGCTCGGGCTTTGGTCATAATCCGCAAGGATTGAAACAGCTTTGCCTGATGAAATGAAATAACAGGTAAAATACCTATCCAAGCAGATTCATCTTTCGTCGCATAAAGTTGTCCGTCATCATCTGTACCATTCTGGAGGGTTTTGTCTAATGCCGGCACCAATATTCCAGAAAAAGATAACGAAAGTCCTACTGCTATGTGCAACGAAGCAGCCATCATGGCGGCAATAATCTAAAAAATAATTTATTAAATTAATTGAAAGTATTTTTCCAAAATGGTAATGTAGTTAAACATTTCTATTTATTCAAGGCATTTGGAAATAAAATATTCTCCTATGGTGAAAGACCAAAAACAAGAATCTACTCTGAGTGTTTATATAATGACCACACCCCCGAATCAAATGAATTGGTAAAGCTAAAAACGTCATTTAAAAAGGGGTTTTACAAGGTTACTTCCGTCTAGTTAATATCTGCTATATGAATGACTCAGGATATTCTACTTTATTTTTTTCTAAAAAGATAAAATTAATTAATAAGTAACTTGATAGGACTGCAATAGAATTTGGTATTTTTTAAAATGAAAACTAAAATAAGAAGCGTTACCTGTGGGAGAATTGTTTTGTATGTCTTTCCTTCATATTTGCTAAGAGATTTGCAGCTAACAATAATTTCTTGGAACTTAGCATATTGTTTCTTCTCTTCTTTGATGGCTTTTCGATTTTCTTGAATACTATAATAAAAAAAACATTTATTATGTCCAAGTAAACTACATGAACTTTCAGATGCTATTTGTTTATACACTTGTGATACTTTACAAAAAACTATTTTATCTTGGAGTCTTCAAAGTTTCAGAAAACAAATTTCAATCTAGGAACTTGTGAATACTTATAATTACTGTGTGTATTTCAGATATCGGTTGATAAAAAAATTCGATTATAGGAAACACCTAGTTTGCTATAAGTGTGTTTCATTAACTAAGGTTTACAGATCTTTGCGAATTTATAAAAGATTTTATAACTGCTTGAATTTAGAATGGAAATTGAGTAGATCCTGCTTTTTGTCAAACTGTTTATCTACATTTCTAGACTTGCTAACTGGATAAAGTTCTACAATATACCCAATCAAAAAATTTTTCACAGCTCATACCACATTATAAACTAACCTAACCCCGATTATCCGTGCGCGCTTTATCCGGGCGGCGGATTCTCCGTGCGGCATGTTAAATTGGTCATTCGTTCGTGGATTATCCGTGTCTGTTGGCCAGAGGTTGGCGCGTGAACATTGAATGCACCGCGCAGACGCTCGTCTCGTACAGACGTTCGTGTCGTTTCAGGGAATCCCGAATTTACATACTTGTATGTGTTTACTTATTATTTTCGTTAACTATTAACCACAGAAAACGGACAACGTTTTCTGTGCTATTAACAGTATCAACCCGACTCTTTAAACACGCACAAAATGCAGCGTAGAAGGTGCTAACGAAAAGCGTAAACGCAATGTATTATCTTTAGAACAAAAAATGGAAATTTTAAAACAATTTGAAAAAAACAAAGATGTTGCTCTATTGGCTAAAGCTGATAGTGCAAAAGCTATTTCTGTCAGGAAGTCTCTTAAAGGATCTACTTTTCCTAAACTTGATGATGCTATGACCAAGTGGTTCTTACAAAAAATATCGAAAGGGGTTCCAATATCAGGATCGATGTGTGCTAGGCAAGCACAAAAGTTTCACGAGCAATTGAAAATTAAAGGGAACTTCTCTGCTTCTTCCGGTTGGCTATACAGATTTAAAAAACGTCATGGAATACGACAATTAGGTATTCAAGGGGAGACATTAAGTGCCGATGATGTAGCTATGGTTGAATGCTGCTATGATTTGGAAAATCTTATAACGGGGCATGACCTAAAACCCGAGCAAGTGTATAATGGCCACGAAACTGGACTTTATTGGAAAGCAATGCCGAAGAGAACACTTGCTGCAGGCTCAGAAACTAGTGCACCAGGTTAGCTTTATTTTTGTACTGTACTGATTGTTTTTTTTTAAGTTATTTTTTTATTTAGGTTTCAAGGTAAGCGAAGACCGTTTAACCGTGTTATGCTGTGCTAATGCATCAGGAAGCCATAAGCTTAGGCTAGCTGTCATAGAAAAATCAAAAAATCCGAGTGCTTTTAAAAATGTAAAAACACTGCCAGTTGATTATTATAATCAAAGGGCTGCTTGGATGGATCGAGTGATTTTTAAAAAGTGGTTTTTTGAAAAATGTATACCACAAGTTAAAACTTGGCTGTACTGTTACTGGATAATGCTCCATCGCATCCTGATGTAGAGCAACTAAAATCAGCAGAAGGGAACATATTCGTAGCATATTTTCCTCCTAATGTGACATCTATTGCCCAGCCCATGGACCAAGGTGTTATAGAGACCATGAAGAGGCTTTATAGGAAAGACCTTATGCTCCAATTGTTGGGAGAATGTGACTTTATGGGATTGTGGAAACGTCTGAATTTGGAAGAAGCAATTTATGCTGTAGCTCGTGCTTGGAGTGAAGTGAAAGAGACTAACATTAAAAGATCATTTGATAAAATTATGAACTTAACATATGCATTTGTGTAAATAAATTATTAAAGAAATAAAAATGAAGTTTTTGAATGATCCGTGTTTTCTATTGTCCGGCAAAGGTCCGGTCCCGGCAGGCCCGGATAATCGAGGTTCTACTGTAATTCTCGGCATCAGCGCCACAGACAAAATGTATCTTTAGTTTTTAACCAGTACGTCTCTGACTGTAAGTCAATCATGTGTAACAGTTTAAATATGCACATGAATTCTTTTGTAATGTTTACATGGAAGGGTACTCACGCATCTCTAGAATTAATAAAACATTAATTTAGATTTCATGGTTGATTTAAGTGTGGAAATTTATTGTTAAACACTTATTAACCAAACCACAAGACTGTCTCATAGCGTTGAGTGATATATTTTTTCACTCAACGCCAATAGTGAAATGTAATGTCTAATGTCTAGAGAGAAAAAATAATTGAAAAAATATACAGACTATTCAATTAGGTACATTTTTTGTTTGATTTTTTTGGCACTTTTTGTTAAGGTAATGTTTGAAGTTCGTTGGGAAAAATTAGGAACTCGGAAGAATTCAGACCATGGTTTTTATTGTAGGTTGAAAGTTGAAAGTGCCAGTAATTCTTAATCTGAATCAGTCAATCAGTTAGTTAAGAAAAGCAAAAATGTCTTAAACAGTACGTGACTAAAGTACAAATAACAACAACAAAAACAACGAGGTGCCGATATCAGTTCAAAAAATTACATCATAAATTTGACAACCTGCTGAGATTGTATCTGCTGCGTTGAAAGTTGAATGATGTAACATCCATACTTCTACCCAAGGGCGTCGCCAAGGGGGGGCAGGGAGGGGCAGCTGCCCCCCCTAGAGATTCTAAGAAAGTTGCCAAATATAATGCAACCAAAGTCTCAAGTCTTTGAGTTGATACGCTTGAAGTTCAAGCCTTGAACAATCATTCCCGTACGTCTAAACTCGAATGAATTCATCAATTCCACTCCTAATATTCCATACTACGCTCTGCTCTACTCTATAGTTGAAGCGGGAGAGGGGGAGTGGGGAAGCAGCATGTAAACGCGCGGCGTCCGCGCCCCCCGCACAGCCGCCTTTGTTTTAGCGTCTGTCTGTCCTTTATTCGTGCGTTATCGTTGCCACTGCCCGCTTTTACGTTTGTTTTTTGCGGGAATCTGTTTTGAGAAGAAAATTGGTACCTAATATTGCCAGGCTCTTCGAAACAAGATGGAGTGAGAAACATAAAACTATCAGAGTATTTGAGGAGAATATTCCTGTTATATTGGAAGCCTTAGCAAACTTATCGCGTGAAGGAAACAGTGCGACTCGAAAAAAAACTCCATGCGGCTGCTTTCAAAATTTCGTGTATACTTTGTATTACTTTGATAGCTAAATACTCTGCTTTGTTGGAACCTGTTGTCAACGCACTCCAATCCATAGCTTTGGATGTGGTTGAGGCCTCGCAACACGTCAAACGCATTTTGAAATTGCTCAAGAGCCACCGTGATAATCCCGAGAGAGTCACAGATGAAATTATAAAGGATGCTACTGTTGTTGCGGAGAAAGTCGGCCTGGAGGAGGATATCACTTCAATGCCGCGCATTGTTGGGAAACAACGTCATCGAAGCAGAAAGTCCTTCAGAATTCTGGAAAAGATCATTAATAATACCATACTTGGACTCCGTTATTACATCGCTTGAAACACGCTTTGCT
>CAJUYI010002797.1:16833-28019 GCA_910591695.1 Galerucella pusilla | reverse complement strand
AACCGAAAAAATTGGAAAAGCTTTATAAGCATTTAGTTTAGTACAGACACATACCCTGGCACCAATTATTTGGTATATAGGGTCCCGATTATATATATATATATATATATATAATTCAAGTGAAAACTTACCACTTGGGTTTTTCTTCAAAGCTTTCGCACTGTTGGTAACAGGAGGCTTATTCGTTCGCATACTAAATCTACCACTATCAGTCCTCGCAAAACTTTGAGGTCGATTCGGCGTTAATTTGTTAGTTGCACTTGGGAGTTTTGGCACAATTTTCCCCTCTTTAGGCGTAAGAGGTGCTGGAGGTTTTTTGCTAGCACTAAGTAAATATCTGCTTTGGACATCGTTAGTTTTCATTGGTTTTCTATCTACCGATATTGCACGTTCATGTTTCAACTCGGGTTGGAAGGATTTTCTTCTCATTTCCGGAGTATTTGGACATTTGAGCTGCGTGGGTTCGTTGTCGGCGCGTGCCCTACGTAAACTGAAGGCTCTATTGCACCTTGTGTTCGTTATACTCGACAAGTCTTTGCGTTTTTGGTTATTTTTCTCGAAATCTTCTTCACTACTGGATTCCGTATCGCCGAATTGGCTTCTATCTATTTTTTGGTGTTCTGTACTACCTCTTCTATTTATTATATAATTTGGTTTTATACAAGCAGTCGAAGAGCTTCTTTGCATTGAACTATTTCGACAAATATTTGGAGAGTTACGAATGTTGGATTCTTTTTGTATTACATTCAAATTTGTATTTTTTGATAATAAAACTTGGTTTTTTGTCGAAAAACTACTGGATCTACGTATCGGTGAATTGTTTGGGGAATTTTGTATTTTATGGATAACTTTATTTTGAGAATATTGATTCAACAAATTCGAGTAAGTTTGATCAATACCGAGAAGATTTTTATTTTGAAAATGTTCCAGTTTATTAGATATATTCATTGTTCTGTCATCCAATGAATTGTGTCTAGTATGTGAAGCTTTTTGTTTTAATAAATGTGCAGTGTTATTCAATCGAACTTTAACATCATAATCACTGTCAGGATCACTGTCAAGCGATAATCTTTGTGTTAAAGAATTTATGTAGTTCTGTGTCGGTTTTAATATTGAATCAGTGTCCAAAGAACAATCGGATAATTCTATGTTTAAAGAACTTACACTATTTCTACTTCTTGGACGTGATACCATGTGTGTGGGAGAGGGTATTTTTGTTGATGACACTTTAGCTGAGTACCCCCCAACTGAAGGTGGGAGATTATTAATACTTTTAGGTGTAACAACAATATTTGCACTTAAAACTCCACTAGAATCAACTGAACTTTGAACATCGATGCTTTGCACATTAACAATTGTTGCAGTCAGTTTAGGAGTTGATTTTTTAGTTTCTTTTTGAGAAGCTGGTTGCTTGAAAACATCATTATAATTTTTATCGTCAATATATGCTTGCACTTGTACTTCTGACTTTGTTAAACTGGACAATTTATCTTGTTTCTTTTCTATTTTTGGTTTGAAAGCACCGCTTGAAGTCACCGATATCACTGAGCCTTGATCTTGTGTTTGTTTTAAGCCTTCTCTTTTGGCGTTTGGACTAGGAAACATTATTTTTGTAAAAGTAGAGTTCAAATCACAATCACTATTATTAAGAGGCTCCTCAATATGTTCTACATCTGTAATAGATATGTTCTGAGTGGGAGACATAATTGGTGATAGTTTTGTGTAAGATTGAATCGGTGTTGTAGAGCCAAACTTCCTAACAGTAGGGATATTGTTAGAATTTGCATTTATAAATTGAACACCTTCTACTATTTCATTTTGCTTATAATTCCTTTGACTCATCATTTCAGCATTTTGTAGTACATTATCTCTCATAGTAGCTAGACTTTTTACGTATTCTTCAGTTTTCCTTTGTACAGAAACTTGTTCTATTTTAAATTCACTATCAATACTCATTCTAGCTTTTTGTTCTTCAGAATAGTTGTCAGCATCAAGTGTGTATGTTCCCGTATCACTAGCAGTATCAGACTTATTATCAAAATCAAATTCAGCACCATCTATAAATATTTCTTGTTCACTACTGTCTCCGATGTACAGTTTCTCACAATCTGGGCTTAGAAATTTGGTTTTTTTAACAGTGTTTGAAATTTCCTGACTTTTAGATTGTTCCTTAGGACTAAAAGGACTGATCAAATCCATTTCAGGACTAGAAACATCTTTTAATTCTATTTCAGGACTTACTATAGATGGAAGAGCTGTATTTGGAAAAGACTGAGTCATTCTGTCTGAGACTGGATTTGGAAACGACTGGACCATTCTATCAGTTGTTACATTTCTTAATAAAAGAGTGAGGTCACTTCGCTTAGCACTAGCACTACCGATTCTGGCATTAGCACTTTTAACTCTATCCGGTTTTTCATCAGATGAAAAATAACCTTCAGACTGAAAACTAGATTTTCTTGGTAAGTTTCCCGATAACGGATGTTGTTGCTTCGGAGGAACAGTTATTGGAGAATCTTCTAGTTTGGACAAAGACTGGCCTCTTTTGTGTCTTTTTTGAAATTTTTCTGCTAGAGCTTTTTGCCTTTGGATGTCAACAGACTTGTTATTGCCAAAATCTATTGTAAAGGAGAGTGGTTTGGGAGAATCTGGAACCTTTTCAGGAGATTGTGCGGTATCTTCATCCATAATTCACGATATATAAACTATCTTAAATATTTCAAATAAACAAATACTTTGTGCCAAACTTCAATTGACTATGATCATGTTTTACTTTCCAAACTGTCTGTACCGTCAAACGCACATTCCATTTACAAGAATACCTTATTTTTTCACTACTAAAAAACTACTTTTTTGCATTTAACTACATTTTTATATCTAGGTGCGGAGCGAATAAAGCAGCACTCATGAGCAACTAACGAAAACTGACACTGACAGTAAAAATTCTATTGTCAATTCCAAACGTCATCGATGCTTCAATATGTTGTGACTGATATTACGAGAGTCGTGCTTAATAAGGAATTACTACACGATGACTATTATTCAATACATATTTAGTACTATATGATTAACAATACAAATAGTTAAGATAATTACTGATAATTGGAATATTTAAAAATGTGATTGGATAATTTTTTTACGAGAATGTAGCTAAGCGGTATTTTTTGTGACCCCATTTTAATTTACGATTAAAATTCCACTACGTATCAAATTAGTGTACATTGTAACTTGCATTTTAATTAGCGTAATATAACGGAGCCTGTATGGATTTTACATTGTTAATTAGAACGAAAGGGAGATTTGCGAGTAACAGTGAAGTCCTCCTGGTAAGTTGGGTTGCCTACCGAGTCAGGCTGGTATTTAAATTAACGTTTTCAGCTTGTAGCCATTCTGGGAAGCCCATACAGCTCAGAACAGATAATACACCAAGTATGTGACAAAGAATAGACTGGTTTATAATTGGAGAAGGAATATAAAAATTACAATCAAAAATTATATTTTAAATTAATAAAAATACAGAAAAGTCAGGTTAGTAATACTCAACACTAAAATATTGTTTCCATGAATAAAATATAATAGAATCATAATATCTACATATATAAAAGTAGACAATAATTTTAAATGACAGATGTGTTAGAAGTCCAAGAAGAATTGTAAAAAATCGACGTTGATATCCATTGATGGTGATCAAAAACATAAAAAATTATAACTTAGATAAAATATATTGCATCCAGTATTAAATAAATACATATTTATTGTACTAAAGATGCCAATAAAATAAAATGAGTATGTTAAAATACCCTTGACATTGACAAAAAGTTTACTACTTAACAGTAACGATAACTTTAACATGATACAAATAAAACAATCAACATTATTATTTGTGTATTAAAATATGTTGTTTTAAATCTGGCAAATTTTTTGGCATATAAACGCATTTATGGCATCGCAAAGGGGCTTTTAAACATTGCTCGCACTGTTGTGGAGTTAAAATTGAGACACAACCATTTCGTATAATGCTCAAGGACACATCTAAAACATGAGTAATACTATATATTATTTTTTAAGCGAATTAAAATATTATATTTCCAGTATATATCACTTACCCTCTGGTTTAAGAAAGAAATCAGTTGTAAAAGAATTCCAATGCCTCTGTGTTTTTAAATGTTCTGAATTAAAATCATCACTGATGACGTGCATGTGCAGACGAAGCATTGACGGTTGTGCATGATAACCCAACAAAAAGTTCCGACTTTTATCTTCTTGATCTATAATTAGTTTTGCTACGTCTTGCATATGTTTTAATAATGGAAGATGTTCTTTCTTCAATACATTCAAATCTTTAATATCAATCTTAGGAAGAATCAAATAATGCACTTCTGCTTTTGGATAGCTATCTTTTATCGCTGTTATCCAGTTGTCCGTAGCTACTATAGCTTTTGGATTTTGCATAGATTTTATCAGTCCTTGTTGCCATTGTGGGTTCCATTTTTTCACTGGTCGTGCCATGGCTAAAACATTTAATCATGTTATAAGCTACATATTTGGAAACGTAGCTTCTGAGGATATTAATTACAATTCTTAAAAATTATATTAAATTATAACTGGGCCAAGAGATTTACTTTTTCGGTTCCATAACTAAGATGGTTTATAAATTTTTACTTACTTGGATAAACAATAGAGTTGATGTAAAAATAATTCTAATCAATAATAGCTGCTATCTAGTAATTTAAAAATATCTTATCATTGAACATACATTAAATGATATTTTATACCCAATAACTATCATAACTAACATAGAATAAAGCAAACTAGTTACTAGTAAGAAAAATGAATTACCTATATAGTTTTCATTACAATTGTTTTCTCTTTTCCATGATGATGAGCAGACGAAACATGACGAAATGTGAGATAAAGGCTGATAAAGGTAAATATTTATAAGTATATGAAATGACTAAGTTAGGTTAGGTTAGTTCATAGCCTTCATTGCTCACACAGACACATGACTACAAACACCACAAATCAGAGGTAAGTAGTTTGTGCATCTGACCCGTGGCGTCTCTTACGTCGAAATTAAGTTACACAGGGCGCTATCTTTGAATTTAACATTTTTTAAAAGTTTTTTGTGAAAAATTTCAACAAAATTAATAAGTTTTGTATTGCAATGATTTTAAAATTTGGTCAGATATATCATGTTATTTTTAATTAGAGCATGGAAACCATCAAATGTCTTGGGGGTCTTGAGGGGGTAATAAATTGTTTTGGAGCTCCTGCAGGAAATATTAAATGACTATTTAATTGTGTATGCTTCTATTTTTGCATTATTTTATAGTTATTTAACCAAGAAGTGTATTAATGAGGGCCATCAACAATCGAGATTGTTAATTGCCCTTTCAATACTCGTGTTAGTTACAAAGCTTTTCTGTCGCCTGTATTAAGGTGGATTCATGCAAGCAGAAATTAAAACTAAGATTAATTTAAAACTAAAACTAAGAAGATAAAACCATGTTATTTCTCAATTTAAATCTCAATTTCTTAGTTTCTTGCATGAACATCTACATTACATACACATGCTCATGCAAGAAACTAAGAAATTGAGATTTAAATTGAAAAATAACATGGTTTTTTCTTCTTAGTTTTAGTTTTCTCTTGCATGAATCCACCTTAAGTTCTATTCGTTTTTCTCAATATTTAAAAAATGAAAATATTTGTCATTGTCAAAAATGGATAACACTGAAATGTATGTTTGGTTGCCTATACCACAGGTAGCTGTATATATAAATATAATCATTGATTAGAAAATATTTTTTAATCAATGATATAATGTATGTTACCGTGAAAGACCGAAAGTAGTGAATGTCAGCATTCGCCGGTGGATGTCGACAAATGTCAAATGCCTTGGTGGAAGTCCGAACATTTCTTAATTCTATTATACATTCGGACTTTCACCGGTATATGTTGACAAACACAAATGAGGTCCGGTGAATCTCGGATTTAACCAAATTTGTCCAGTTACGACCTTTAAAAAGCAAGAGATCGAAAGAAGTAGCGTATCACCTTCTCCAAATTTTTTTAACATTTGGTGCTCCCGCTATATTGCATTTGGATAATGGCAGAGTTCAGTAATCGAGTCATATCTGAACTATGCGCTATGTGGAAAGCCTCGTCACAGTCAAACACAAGACTCATCAGTTGGAAGAGCCAATCAGGACATACAAAATATGTTAACTGCTTGGATGCAAGACAATGATTCAAACAAGTGGTCAGAAGGTTTGCCGTTTGTCCAATTCGCCAAAAACACAACTTATCACGAAAAAATACGCCAGAGTCCTTCTGAAACCCTGTTTGGCGTTAAACCAAAAAGGGGTATAGCATCGTCATCACTCCCTCGAGGGCAAATTTCAAACATTGATACCGAAGAACAGCTAGAAGCTTTTGTTGAAACAGACATGGATAATGAAAATACTATTGGAGCTGATCCGCATCCTAGCACGACTTCATCTCAAGCACTGACTGACCCGCAACCTGACACGTCTTCATCTCAAGCACTGACTGATCCGCCACCTAACACATCTTCATCTCAAGCACTGACTGAAAAACACGAGCTAATTTCTTTAAAAAGAGTAGCTGCAAAAGAGAATCTTCTACTTCAAGCAACAAAAATGTTGCGAACCTCAAAAAAAAAGTTTCGTCCTCCCAAATTGGTGATACCGTAAGAATTCAAGGCCCTGATGTCGACCGTGGTCGTACAGACCCTCGAAATGTGTTAGCGGTTGTTGTTGGAATAGAGGATTCAGACTTTTATAGATTAGCTAACAAAAATGGTACCTTGAAGCAGCTTTTCACCCGTAATCAGTTCGTAATTTGTAAAGAAAAGTTACTTTCCATGGACGAAGTTTCAACAAAAGAAATTTCGCTAAGAGAAGCAGCTTCTGCTAATTCAAAAAGTGGAGGGCAAGGCTATACACATACACGTTGTAACTGCAAAAGGAAGTCTTCCATGATTAAATGCAGCTGTAAAAGCAAGGAACTTTTGTGCAATTCGAAGTGCCACGGTAGTTTAAGTTGTTGCAATAAATAAGATATTGTTCTTATTATTTATATTTCATTTTATGTTCCACTGTTTGTTTTGAGTTCAACAAAGTCCTTTTCCCATATTATTTTAATAAATAAAGACCTATGGATTTTTTTGTTTTTATTTCAAAAAAAAATTCTTTTTAACATACACCCTGAGTGCATCCTGAATGTCGATAATCGCCGGTGTAAGTTAGAAATAATGAAATTTCAACAATATTTCGGACATACGTCAAGCAACGTTGAGAATGTTGACATTCACCGGTGTATCTCGACATTCACCAGATTTCAGTCTTTCACGGTAACATATATTTCATACTACATACAGGGTGTATCTAAATGTATGCGAACAAATTCGGGGGGTGCTAGTTCCTATAAAATTATAATGGGTTCTTCAGCCACCTGTATCGACTTCTTTGTTAAAGATTTACTTTTTCCCGAACGGGTGCACACATAGTGCCAGACTATGAGAAAGTGCTCGTTTCCTAGGAGTATTTTCACAACTTCCAGCCGAGATGGGCAACGTAAAACGTAAGTATGGAAATATTTCACGCTTTAAATTGTTCTTCAATAACTCTCCAGAATCGAATGGTGGACTAGAACGTTCTATCTCTTCAATTAGTCGAAGTATTGTTTATTTACTATTAAAAGACGATGACATTGCAACATTATATTGACAGTTCTTAATAATAATGGATACAAATGGGGAATACTATTACTTACGTAATTTA
Source organism: Galerucella pusilla (assembly GCA_910591695.1). NCBI lineage: Eukaryota > Metazoa > Arthropoda > Insecta > Coleoptera > Chrysomelidae > Galerucella > Galerucella pusilla. Next base: position 20,214 of record CAJUYI010002797.1, on the reverse strand, counting down.
CAGCACTAAGCGGGAGAAGCCCCATTTCGGCATTCTCGTTCAAAATAGCTCCACAAAGATGTTACCATCTCTTGACATTTTCTGTTCAGCTGCTTCGGCATTTTATTAACCACACTGCAGATTTTTAGTTATAAAAATAACTGTTAATGTCAATAAACGTCAAAACAAACTGGGGAATTTTACCAGTTGATCTGACAACGTCTTGAAGTTTTGCCAACCCGTTGGCTGTAAATTGCCCTGGCTGTTGAGGATACATTGTATTTACAGTTGGTAAATTAAAATTTACTCTAATAAAAACGACGTTGGATCTTCGAATATCTTCACTGCTTCAAGATAACGGATAAAATCAAAAATAAAACGCATAAAAATGAGTTCAATTTTATTATAAATCATCAATAGCTTAACTAACATAAAAGTGCCCATCCCCAGTGAAAGAATTGTATTTTAATGGAAAGCAAAAAATGCTCTTTACAGCGTAATCCACTAATCTAAGCCGTTGTTCTAACAATTATTATATTTCATTACTATATTATTATAAATCCGATGAAACATAACCTTACTTTAGATAGTTAGTAGCAAACCAAAAATAGAATCAATTAAAACCATTTTAAAATCCTAAAAGTTAGAACGAAATCAACAACACTATTAGGTTCATTATTTACAACTAAATTTATTGTTAAGACCAGCAAAAGGAAATATATATATAGTCGCGTCGATTCGACACATATTTTTTGTAAATTTAAATAAGACTTTTTACAGTAATAAACCTAATAACGTTCATTTTTCGTTCAAAGCCAAACTAAAAAAAGTAAGGTTCATTTTAAAGAGGTGAAAATGGAGTTTTTTTTCTCTTTTTTTTTGTTTGTTTATCTAAGTACACTCATAATGAACAGATCTGACATTTTTTTTAAATGTTAATGGGTTTACTACATTCACATTTCACAGGAAAATCGAGTATTTTAAAGCCTGAGCGCAACTCTAAACGTGTTTATTTTGACAATTCCATACACAAACAGCGCCACCTAGAAATGACAGTTGAAAACTGTTCTACTAGTTGGTGAGGTGGACGCTAAAAAAAGAAGAAGAAGCAATATGTAATCATCCAAATAAGAAGAAGAAAGATTTGTTTGGCTTAGAGATCGAGCTTGAAGGAAACTGTTCTTTTACACTGTTCTTAATAACAGTTTTTTTTTTTAAATTAGACAATCATCGAGTGGGAAAATGACGAAAAGAGTGAAATATAAATAGAGGTACTATAATAGAGGAGTTCAGTCTAAGGTCAGTGTGGTTTTTTCTGACAAGAATGACAGTTAAGGTCTACCATTCAAAAAATGAGATTTTTGCATGTTTTTATCATTGCGAACATCTATATTGCTTTATTAAAATAATTAATACACCCTCGAAGCGTATATCTTGAAATTTAAAATGACTTTTTAGCTGAATACTCAACATATCGATGGTCAATAATTCTAGGAACTTTTGGCAAGTAGCCATTTCATTTCTTTTATTCTGTCACTAGTTATGTCAAATGTCAGTTGTATTTATTTTCGTTGATATTCGTTCAATTGTATATGTCAATTTTCGTAGCATTTCTAATTAGTTGTATCTCTATTCTTCTAATTACTTTTTCCACTGACATCTGACATAAATAGTAACAGATAACAGAAATGAAATGGTGACATGCCAAGAGTGTCCACCGATATGTTGAGTATTCAGCTAAAAAGTCATTTTAAATTTCAAGATAGACGCTTCGGGGGTGTATTCATTATTTTAATAAAGCAATATAGATGTTCGCAATGAAAAAAAAAACATGCAAAAATTTCATGTTTTGAATGGTAGACCTCTGTCATTCTTGTCAGAAAAAACCACTTTTTGTTGGCCACACTGACCTTAGACTGAACTCCTCTGTTATGTAGTTGCTTTTATTCGATACTTGTTATTTTATACTGTTATTAATAACAGTTCTTATAATAAAATAAATATCTGATGGTGTATGGAATTGTTCGTTGAAAATCCAAAACGGCTACCAACGAATGCCTCCTTTCGTTTCTGCGGAAGGTCTTGGCAATCGTTTTGGTGAGAAAAATAGAAATTTTATATAAGAAAAAGGTTATTAATAAAAAAAATTCAGAATTTATGTTGAAATTATTGCGTATAATATATATATTTTCTACTATACAGATGCGATACAGAGTGAGTCAATAAAGAGATATCGTAATACCGTAACACTCCTCCTCGGGAATGGAAAATAAATCCTCTATCTACCTGATAGAAATTAGAGAAAATATTTTCCGATACATCACAGTATTAGCTCATTCTGATGTAATTCTTTAACTATGTACAGTTTTTTAACATTTTTGGACATCGATGTACCATCAACTTTAACGATAAATAAAAAAATTGTAATTTTAAGCAGCCCTGTATAATAGCATCCAAAAAAAATTGAAAAAGGAACACGTTTGGGCGAAATAATGAATTGAACAACCTAATTTGAATCGTAAATATAAAGGTTGTGTCATTAAAAAGGTCTGGAAGGTACGTACTACTTTTGAAACTTCCCCTGTATATGCCATTTTTCTTTCACAATACCATTTAATTGACGATTTTTTTTCAATTTTTAATAATCGTTAAGGTTTTTTTCAAATAAGAAAAATGGCGAAATTAAAATATACAGGACGTCCCAGAAAATAATGAATATTGTACGGGTTGACACAAAAGTTCAGGTGAAATAATCACATGAACGCAAGAAAAAAAATGTTATTTTGAGACCCTGCATCTTTCAAGCCCCTACTTTCTTGCATATACATATACAGGGTGCGTCAGATAAATTTTGGAAGCTTTAAATATGAAACAAGCCCTGTATATGCTATTTTTTGAGTTGTCAATTATCGTTAAAGTTACTTTGTGTTCCATTAAGAAAAATTGCAAAATTAAAATATACAGGACGTCCCAGAAAATAATAAATATTGTACAGAGTGGCACAAAAGTTCAGGCGAAGTAATCACATGAACACAAGAAAAAAAAATGTTATTTTGAGACCCTGCATCTTTGAAGCCCCTACTTTCTTGCATATACATATACAGGGTGCGTCAGATAAATTGTGGGCTTTGAATACGAAAAAAGCCCTGTATATGCTGTTTTTGAGTTTTCAATTATCGTTAAAATTACTTTTTGTTTCATTAAGGAAAATTGCGAATTTAAAATATACAGGACGTCTCAGAAAATAATAAATATTGTACAGGGTGGCACAAAAGTTCAGGCTAAATAAACACATGAACGCAAGAAAAAAAAATGTTACTTTGAGACCCTGCATCTTTCATGCCTCTACTTTCTTGCATATACATATACAGGGTGCGTCAGATAAATTTCGAGCTTTAAATA